>JAAGKR010000239.1:161692-248591 GCA_011419295.1 Clarias macrocephalus | reverse complement strand
ATGAGGCGAGGTACACCCTGGACAAGGTGCCAATCCATCGTCTTACACTCACACACTACAGGTAATCTGGGAACTTCAATCAGTCTTATCTACATGGACTTTGGACTGTGGGAAGAAACCCGAGTATCTGGAGGAAACCCACCAAGCACGGGAAGAGCACGGGAAGAGCACAGGAATTGAACCCAGCCCCTAGAGGTACAAGGCGACAGTGCCGACCACTAAGCCACCGTGCTGCCATTGCTGTTAATATGCTCTAGATATTTTATTTATTCTTTCTTTATTTCCTTATTCTAAACGATATGATCAGAATAATCCAATATTTTAAACCTCTAACCTGCTCCCTATATGACCTAACCTGTATCCAGTATATTGACTATTCACAGCATTGAAAGAGGATATAAAAAGGATATATGTTAGGGCATATAGGAAGCCATTAGGGAATATCAAAATATCTGCTAGAGATCCAAAACGAACTGGAGGCCCTGAAAAACTGAAGAATGGGGGGAAAAAAATTCACATTCAAAAATATAATTGGGATTGTTTCAATATCAAACTCTTATATATACCAATCAGCCATAACATCTGATTAATATTACGTATAGCTTCCCTTTTGTGCCACCCAAACAGCTCTGACCCACTGAGCCATGGACTCCAAAAGACTTCATTAATGTGTCCTGTGATAGAGTGGAAGATGACACTGACAGACAATCCTTTAAGTCTTGTAAGATGTGAGGTGGATAAAATATGATTGTCCAGGAATTATTGTAGCTGTTATGCACGATCACTCGCTTCACTCCCCACACACAGCCATGAGGTTTGATATGTACTAACAACTCGGGTTAAAGCAGGGTATTAGTGCTATAAAGTGTCTCTTCTAGACGAAAAAGTGAATTTTCAGGTAGGAGCATAGGGGGGGGGGGGGGGAATCACATTCAAAAATATAATTGGGATTGTTTCAATATCAAACTCTTCTCTTTTTATCAACTTCTGTTTCTTAAAAAACAAAATGTCTTGTTTTTTCATAAAATAATAATTCAAATAATTCAAATAATACAAATAATTGTATGCTGTCCAATTTATTACACAATATTTGAAAATAAAAAAATATATAAAATCGAATTGATTAAATTATATTATATATGCAAATATATTTTACATCATTTTTTATTTAGAAGAACTTTGATTAAGGTGGCACGGTGGGGTAGTGGTTAGCACTGTCGCCTTGCACCGCCAGGGTCTGGGTTCGATCCCCGGCCAGGCTCGATTGCCGTCTCTGTGTGCATGGAGTTTGCATGTTCTCCCTGTGCTTGGTGGGTTTCCTCCCACAGTCCAAAGACATGTAGGTTAGGTTAATTGGCGTTTCCAAATTGCCCGTAGTGTGTGAATGAGTGTGTATGTGTCTGTGCCCTGCGATGGATTGGCACCCTGTCCAGGATGTACCCTGCCATGTGCCCTAAGTCTCCTGGGATAGGCTCCAGGCCCCCCGTGACCCTGAATACAGGATTAAGCGGTATAGATGATGAATGAATGAGTGAGAACTTTGATTACTGAGACAAGCAAGTTATGGTAAATAAATGTCCAATATGTTTTACTTTGAACATTTGTTTTTTTTTTCAATCTTTTCATTTTATTTTAAAAAGCTCATTTTCAATGTAAATAGGGACAACTATGTATTGTCTTTAGAACTGCCTTAGTCTTTCATGGAATAGATTTAACAGGTTGCTGGAAAAACATTGACCCATATTGACATGACAGCATCACACACTTGCTGAAGATTTGTCAGCTGCACATCCATAATGCAAATCTCAGGTTCCACTACGTCCCAAAATTGCTGTATTGGATTGAGATCTGGTGACTGTGGAGGCCGTTTGGGTACAGTGAACTCACTGAAAAACACTTCTGAGATGCTTTTATCCTGTGGTAATAAAGGGATGGACATGGTCAGAAACAATACTCAGGTAGGCTGTGGTATTTAAACCATGCTCAGTTGTCCCAAAACACGACCGCACATATCCCCCACACCATTACACCACCAGCAGCAGAATAAACTGTTGATACAAGACAGGACGGAACCATGCTTTCATGTTGTTTACATCACATTCTGACCCTATCATCTCAATGTTCACAACACAAATCAAGACTCACTGTGGTCTTCCTCAGAGATCTCATTCAGAGATCCTCTTTAGTGTACCTCCATTCTACCGAGATGTTATTTGAGTTACTGTTGCCTTTCTCTGCATTCTCCTCTGTCCTCTGGCATGAACAAGGCATTTGTGCCCAGAGAACTGCTACTCACTGGATATTATTTTCTTCTACAGACCATTTTCTGTAAACCCTATAGATGGCTGTGCTATGAAGATCCCAGTAGAACAGCTGTTTTGGAAATACTCAGACCACTCAGCATGCATCAGGCACCAAGAAGCACATCACTTTCAAAGTCACTTAAATCACCTTTCTTCCCCATTCTGATGCTCGGTTTGACCTTCAGCAGATCATCCTGACCATGTCTACATGCCTAATTGCATTGAATTGCTGCCATTTTATTGATTGATTAGATATTTGCATTCATGGTCATTTAAACAGGTGTACCTAATGGAGTGGCCGGTAAGTGTAGGTTTGATATAAACTTTAAAAAATCATATTAAGTAAACATTACTTTAACATTTGCAACCAATGTTAATTTCTTTCAGATAAATCGATGATAGTATAAGTACAACTACAGATTTAGTGTCAAAATGACTCAATCTACTCAATTTAATCTACAGTACTGTAGAATTACCCAGCCAAAAGAGTGCACTCTAGTGAAAGGTAAAAAGGTGCAAATTTTTATTTTATTTAAGCTTGGAAAAGTACATAGTGATGAAATTAAGTGACTTATTACTTATTATTAAGGGATTTCACGATTTAATACTTATATAAAATTGTTAGGAGATTTTTGTCTTAAAGCAACTACACCATTTGGCCAGCCTCACAAATAATGCTAGTTAATTTACAAATTTGTCAGAAATAATATCATAATGTAAATGATTTTTATTTTATTAATTGATTTATTTTAGTTTATTTAATTTTTTTTTTTTTACATCTGAGCAGTTGAGGGTTAAGGGCCTTGCTCAAGGGCCCAACACTGGTGGGGTTTGGGTTTGAACCTGCACCTTCCGATTAGTAGTCCAACACTGCACTTTTGACTTATCTTAGCTACAACAACTGATTCTAGTCTAACCTGGAACTAGCAAAGAAACCATGTTAACTTAGTCATATAAACTTGCCTTGACAGGTTTTTTTTTTCGGATTAGATGTTTTTAATGGAGACGCCTTATTTTATCCAAGCCTTAGCTCACTCCTGCATGCTGAACAGATTTTTACTGCAGTAGGGTCAGGTGTGCACATTGTACTCAGTGTAGACCTATTTACTACATTCAAACACACATATATAAGTAGGGTTAACTACACTGTATATCATGCAAGAATATCAGCAGATGATGAACTGATTGAATTCGACGAGATGTTTTAAACTGAAATGTGAATGCATATGCAGTGAGAATATGCATAGTATACATGGAAGCATGGAAAAGTATTGATGTGCTGACATAAACAAGTAAATAAATGTATAGCATTGTCTTTCCAGGGCAATTAAATTTTGAGAAAAACTCCACCCTGGCAGCATAATAATTACTAACAATAAAGATACAGAATATAAAAAATCAAATTCAAATTCAAATTTTATTTGTCACATACACAATCATACACAGTACGATATGCAGTGAAATGCTTAGGCAACTGCCCTGACCTTAGAACAAGAAAGAAACAAAAAAACAAAAAGTTATTTATCTAAGAAGGAATAAGAAAGAATATCTATATAGAAAATAAATATTAAAACAAAAGTAAATTTGAGAAATATATATATATAAGTAAAATTTGACTAAGAAGAATAAAATAAAATATAAAATGTCTGTATGATACAAATATACATGAAAGGAAGACATAAGGAAATTATAAGAAAGTGAGAAAAACCTAACTGTACAAATAGAAAATATTGGAATGAAGTGAACATAAGGAACGGAATGTCCAGGGGTGTGCAAATATGCAGTAAAGTGACATGTTCAAATTAACACTTAGCATTGGAAAACAGTAAAATAAATAATAATATAAAAAAAATCATAAAAATCACACATAAACTATTCCATTAGTTTAGAAAAGTGAAAGTATCACTTTTATGACTCTGAGGGTGTGTTCTACACTTGTCTCAGGTGTCAGCACTGGCCTCTTTATAAAAGCGCATAATTTGAAGAGGTGAGCAGACTCCTGGAGCCCCGGCGCAACCTCTGTTAATTCCCTACTCTGACTCAGGTAAATATATCATGAATCGCAGCTTTAGAATTATACCAGAATACTACAAATTCCCATCTTGTAATAGGTTTTGTAATACATAATTATATTAGTGTTTCTTCCAGATGATTTATTGCATGTGAGTTTTTACTGCGACTCTCTCAATGATATCATTCCCTTAAATAGTAAAGAGTAATGATTTCGATTTTAGAACGGTTGTATTTTACGGGAACGGTGCCTTGATGAGAAATGCAAACAGGTTCACACTTGATACTGAATGTGAACTTTGGACTTTGAAATCATGTACCTTATAATCTTTTATGTGTGTTTGTGTGTTTTTCTTTCCATTTTATGCAGTTAAAGATGTTTTTTCTTTTCAAAAGATTTCACTTAGATTTTCACTTAGACTTGATGATGCAAGTTTTCAGATGTAAATAATAATGCATGTGGAAATCGAGATCGAAAACTCTTCCATGTGTTCCTGCAGAGAGACGTAACCTTAAGCCATGCGATTCAGCCTGCTCTTTTTCCTCGTGCTCCTCAGTGTCCTCTACCTCAGCCTTGCGCAAGGTAACCGCCATGTGCTCTTTTTATTGCATAAATCATTTAGTGCATTGATAAAAAGGCTTCTTAATATGAACTTCCTATTCATTATAATACAGTATATCTCTTACGCAACTGGTTTATGTTTATTTCCTAAGGTAAATAGCTGCAAGGTTTACTTTTTGGAGGTCACAAATTTTCTTCCCGAGTTTACTAGATGTCTAGTTCATTTAATCAACACAGCTGGCGCTGTGAGACATAATCTAAAGTCAGACGGTTGATTTCCTACGTATCTACTCAAGGATGTTTGTAAATCAAGCGTTCCAACTCGGTGATAACCAGCACCTGCTGCGAGCTGTAGTCGAAGGTTTATTTGCATTACTACTCTTGCATCTTTTCTCCCCCCTGAAAGAAATCAAGTGTACATGATGTTCATCTGTGCTCCTTTATATTAGTTTCTCAAGAGTGAACAGAGACGGAGCGTATTGTTTGTTTCTGATTGCATTCTTTGCCGTGTAAAGGATATCTGTTCTGTTCTAATGCAGCATATCAAAACACAGATTGAATTCTTTCATCTGACGGAAACCTGAAAGTTGATCTTCCCTATCAACAAGGATCAACAATAATCTTACATAACTCACATAATCTTACTCAAGACCTATTTAATGTCCAATGTGTGTGTGTGTGTGTGTCTCGTTTTAGGTACATATGAGGACTGCTGCCTAAAATATGCGAGGAAAGTTGAATGGGCCGCCAAGAAAAGAGTAGTGAGTTACAGAATACAGCATCAGGATGGAGGATGCAACCTTCCCGCTATAGTGTGAGTTACAGAGACTAAAATTACCCAGATATGATCATGCACAATTTGGGATTCAGGGTCATTCAGGGTATAGCAAGAAAATTGATGGCAAAAAAAAAAAAAAACAATGAAATCATGATCTTAAAATTCAGACTTTTTAATGCCACATGATCTTTATTTGATCCTCAGGTTCAAGCTCAAGAAAGGTAAGCAGTTTTGTGCCAGACCAGGGGAGAACTGGGTGGAGGAGCTCAAGAAAGTAATTGATGAAAAGAAGAAGAATAAACAAAATCCACGGTACGGTAATAGAATGAGTTTTATGGCTCAAGATAGGAATTAGGTTTGATATGTGATGTATATAGTGCAAAAATTTTTTTCTTTCTTTCATTCTCTACAGCGCTAAAAAAGGCTAAACACTCTGAGAACCTAAAAGCTCAAAGGAGGATTCTGTCTCCAGTCCGTGATCCAAGCATCTTGGTTCCACCCACTGTCTTAGACAATATTGGTCTGCAGGCTACCCAGCGTCCATTTGAATCAGGACGCAACAGGCTTTTCAGCGCTTCCTGTACGTTGCTGCTATTACCACCGTATAATGTTTTGTTCATTGCTTATGGCTCAGTGCACAGGTCCGACCATGCATGGGCGAGCAAGAAGGATATATGACCTAGTTACTGAATGATAAAGTCATCTATAAATGCTATTTTATGGCTAGCGCTTTCACAACGATTATAATTCATACACTGAAATGTGGGGGGAACCTTAACAAATATTCTGTCATTTCCTTATGAGATTATAATGTGTGTGTGTCTCACAGTGCTAAAATACATGGTGAGCTTATGTGTATATTGTGTATCAAGCGTTATGTAAATAAACAGTCCACTTTTGTTCATTTCAAACAATTTAATTATTTGACATGCATTCTGATCCATGATCAGCTACGTACAACTTCACAATTTGTTTAATGTTCCGTGTTTTCCAGTCTATAGGAACTAGCAATTAGGTAATAAAGTATCAACGAAATGACTTTGTATGTTTAGTTCACCTTTTATAGTCTGATTTTAAAAGATAATTGTCAGTTTATAACTTTTGTTACGTTGATTTTAAACAATCTACCTGTTCTTTTTCTTTTTCCCCCCCTATATTGCAACAATAACTCTGTAAATGTTTGACTATTGATGAGTCACTTTTCAGTTTCATATTTGCTTTTCTGGCCATAACTGCTGTTTATCTGATAAAGTATTTTATTATAGCTAGGCAACAATTATAATCATATAACTATCACTGTAGGTTTACTGCTGCCTGTGGTTGAAGAAATATATATTAGACTTGTTATCAGACATTTTATGTGAAATTCTTTAAACGCTTACAGGTACAGATAGATTTTATGCAATATATGTCATATATTGCACTCTGCTATATAATCTCATTCCTGAAAATGTAATGTTTAAAGTACAGATTAAATAAATATCGAAATGTACAAGCCTATGTGATTTTGGTATCTCTGGGTCCAGAATGCTACAACAATTAATTGATGATTACTAAGGATTACAGGATGTGCAAGAAGAAAAGAAAGTGTATCTGACCTGCATGTATAGGTGTGACTCAAAATGCTGACTTGCATTTCCTAAACATCAGGAACTAAAAATATTTATCAAAGTTCATCTTTGAAAAGTTTATTGCTACAACTTCAAAGACGTAGGGGCAAATGTACAGCTAGTCCTCTAAAGCAACAAGCCATCATCATGGTCATAGGTGTTACAGTATATACAGTACCACTGTTCCGTTACTGATATTTAAAAAAAATTACCTGAACTGACTGAAGCGGAACCAGAAAAATTAAACTCCCCAAGAAAAAAAAAAAAAACACAATGAAAAATATAAACATTGTAGCAGTCCTTCCCATCCATATCTAAAATCAGTTATTCAAAATGCAGATCATTGCAGTCATTCAAACTCAAGCTTTGATATATATTCATATATTTCATTGTAGCACACATTTACGTTATGTCATTTATATAATTTATTTCATTTTTCAAGTGCGATTTTATCTATTAGATCGTTTACATACAATTTGTTACTATGGGTGCCATTGCAACTTCAATCAAACTCATGAATCATTCTTTCTGAAATACTTCATATACCTTATATGTTGCTCAGACATGCTTTTTAGGTCCGGTCCACAAATATTTGCATAAGATTCAGGTTATGTCTGTAAAGTATTTCACTTTATTAACATTCTGGCTGAAATTTCTGGCGTGTTGCTTTAGTATTTCCAAAGAATCCTACTTCTTCATGAGGGCCACCCCAGGCTTCACAGTTGGCATGGTGTTCTTTAGAGTAAAAGTCTTACCTTTTAAACTGTTACATTAAACAGTCCTCTAAAAGCCTAAAGATCACCTGTAAACCACCAGAGTAAATACATCTTGTCACGAGGGCTTCTTTTAATGGTTAAATTAGCTGATGTCTCAGGAATCAAATCAAATGATTGCTTCAATCATGGGAGTTAATTTTAAGCTAAGGTGTTGATATGTGCATACAATTGTTTGTACAAATGCTCGTGAGAAACACCTGTTGGAAAGTGTGTTTAATGAAGAAATGGACAGTTAATGAGGAAAGGAGTTCCGACGATTTTTTCTGCGGTTTTGACTATGTCCTTCAGAGCAAAAGGCACGGTCTCTAAAGGGAGGCCCTTTAACAGGCATTATGTGCTTTTCCCATTAACTCTTCGTTAAAACACCTGGTAAATCTATAGCGTCTACATGTCATTACAAACGTCTGAAATCTTCCACACTGTTTCAAGACAAAGTAAGCAAACATCTGACACACTGGAGTGTGTTAAACAGACCCGATCCTAATTGACCGCTTCTGTGATGAGAACAAAGTGATTCTCTAATTAATATGTCGACAAGAGATCGTATAAGAAAATGATATTGAATTGAATATTCTATGTGTATGTACACTTTTGGCCTCAACTGTATGTATCTGCGATTCTTTGAACAGATAACCCCCAGGGGCAGTGATAATTACCTGGATACCTACTTTTGTTCATGTACATGCTTGCTGAAACCATTCAACACACTCAATAAAAGACATATAACACTATAAAATAACTACTGTAGTGATTATGAAATCACTACAGTATGTAATAACTACTGTTCTGAAAAACATGGAATCCAAGACCGCCACACTAGGAAGGATGTTGTTAACATACATTCATTCACTCACTCACTTATCATCTATACCGCTTAATCCTGTATTCAGGGTCACGGGGGGGCCTGGAGCCTCTCCCAGGAGACTTAGGGCACAAAGCGGGGTACACCCTGGACAGGGCGCCAATCCATCGCAGGGCACACACACACTCACACACTCACACACTCATTCACAGACTACAGCCAATTTGGGAATTCCAATCAACCTAACCTACTTGCCTTTGGACTGTGGGAGGAAACCGGAGTACCCGGAGGAAACCCACCAAGCACGGGGAGAACAATGTTAACATACAGTATGTTGTCAATAATACCATGGAAGGTATCAAACCAGCAGGAAGTGGGTGATCTATGATTTTGTTCAATCGTAGCATGCATGTGTTAATTAAATATATTAATTATGTTTAACATTAAATATAGAATGTAAAAATGTCATTTTACTAAGAATAACCAAAAAATCATACCATGAGGTCCCCTACAGCAGGATCATCTGTTTGCCTGTCTCCATCTGTCTTCTCATTTCTTACCTGCCTGCCTTTCCTCCTTTTCAGGCCAAAAAAGTTGCCGATATTTTGCACCATTTTTTTTTTCTTTTTCATTTCTTCATTTCCTTCTTAATACTGTGACCTACAGCAGTGAAGAAATGAAAGAGCCTTGTGGTTAAAACCCACATTTCGTTTACACCATGGGAAAATGTGGTTTATACTGTACATTACAATCAAATTATGCAATCAATAAAAATATACCACAGAGAACATGGAAGATGCACCTGATGAGCAAATGTCTAATTAGGGTTTCATTACAAAGAGCGGGAACAGTGAGTTCGCAGAGGTTTGTGTGTGTGTGTGTGTGTGTGTGTGTGTGTGTGTGTGTGTGTGTGTGTGTGTGTGTGTGTGTGTGTGCGGTAGCAGGAGTGAAATTATATAGTGCGTGCTGAAAAGTAGTAAAGAATCTTCACAATGAACAAGTGGATAAACTTTGACTCACATAAAAGTAGATATTTAATCCTATCAAGGGTGATATAATCCCAATCTGGCAGTAAAGGGAGCAGAATGTTTGTGTACAGACTTGCTAATATATTAGATGAACTCCGTTTTGTGAGCGATATTACATAACACACAAACCACTATTACTGAATCCTGTTGTGTTGAGCAACGTGTCAGTAGCAGCAGCACGGTGTGAGTAAGGTGTTCAGGTGCGGTGCAGCTTACCCTCATTCTAAAAGCGTTGTTTTGATCTTAAACAGCTTATGGGCATACTTGTGGTTTTGTTTTCACATTCACGGTGTTAGGAACCAAAACGTTGTGGTGGAAGGGTGGGAATGGGGCCAACTGCAGGACAACCATATAGTGTGTGTGTGTGTGTGTGTGTGTGTGTCGGGTGGTGCGCCTCCCTGAATAGAGCTATATAAAATACTGAGATGGCTCAGTGGTATGCTTCTCAACTGCCATCCAGAATGCCCAGGTTCAAATACAGGCTAATGGCCCAAACGCAGACATGGGATTTAGGGCATCTTTAGTGACTGTCAAAAGCCATACAGGGGTTGGACAATGAAACTGAAACACTGGCCCATTTAGTGTTGGAGGATCCATGGCTAAATTTGACCAGATTGGTGGCCAATCTACATTAATTGCACATTCCACCAGTAAGAGCAGAGTGTGACGATTTAATTAGCAGATTAATAGCACCGTTTTGTATAAAATATTGCAACGCACACAAACATTCTAGGTGACTTAGGTATCTTAGTTCAAAAGTGGACAGATTGTTGGTGCGCTTCTCGCTGTTGCATCTGTGACCAAGACAGCAAGTCTTTGTGATGTGTCAAGAGAAGCGGTATCCAAGGTAATGCCAGCATACCACCAAGAAGGACGAACCACATCCAAGAAGAGTAACTGTGGATGCAAGAGGAAGCTGTCTGAAAGGGATGTCCGGGTGCTAACCCGGATTGTGTCCAAAAAACATAAAACCACAGCTGCCCAACTCACTGCAGAATTAAATTTGCACCTCAACTCTCCTGTTTCCACCAAAACTGTACATCGGGAGCTCCACAGGGTCAATGTACATGGCGAGGCTGCTATAGCCAAACCTTCGGTCACCTTTGATGCCAATGCCAAACATCAGTTTCAATGGTGCCAGGAGTGAAAATATTGGGCTGTGGACTATGTAACATGTATTGTCCACCTTCACTGTCTTTCCCACGTCTGGAAGAATTGAGGAGAAGCCCCAAAGATGCGTACTGACCAGACTGTTGCATGCCCAGAGTGAAGCACAGGGGTGGATCAGTGATAGTTTGGACTGCAATATCATGGCATTTCCTAGGCCTAATACTTGTGCTAGATGGGCGCGTCACTGCCAAGGACTACTGAACCATTCTGGAGGACCATGTGCACCCAATGGTTCAAACATTGTAGCCTGAAGGCGGTGCAGTATCAGGATGATAATACACCAATACACACAACAAGACTGGTGACAGAGGTTTGATGAACATGAAAATTGAACATCTCCCATGGCCTGCACAGTCACCAGATCTAAATATTATTGAGTCACTTTGGTGTGTTTTGGAGGAGTGACCTGACCACTATTCTGCAAGAAGAATGGCTTTAAAAAAAGGGACTTGTATCTGTCATTCCCAAGACAAATTGATGCTGTATTGGCTGCAAAAGGAGGCCCCATACCATACTAATGAATTATTGTGGTCTAAAACCAGGCATTTCAGTTTCATTGTCAGGATTGGACAATGAAACATATCCAGGTATATATATGTAACTGACCTATATGCCATTTACAATTCCAAAGTGTAATCATGTGTTTCATCAACTGTCTGGCCCTAACCTTATTATTGAGAAAACTTTTCTTCCCATGTAATGCAGTACAAAAGCCAAGTAATACAGTCGGCTTTAGGAGGCATGAGAAATCAATATGTTACATATCCCCAAGATTATATTGTCACTGCATTTGGACTTGAGTCAAAGTTCAAGATCAAGAAACTGTTTACACCCCTTCCCATGCTTAATGGCAATGTGGTTTTCACTTCCATGCTCAATTGAGTGGTATGTATACACAGGCAACTTGTATTGCAGCTTTCAGCAACTTGCACGTCTGAGCATGGAGCTCATATTTTTGGAGAGGAGGTAATTTGACAAGGTTCCATCTCTTTTTCACTTCCCGGATGGAGAGTGGCGGCAGCCAAGGCATGTTAGCTCAGATAGTATCTCAGCACGGCACACTTTTAGACTTGGCTTCTTCAGTGATTAATGTCTGCCAGTTTTCACCAAAATATCTTGAGGGTAAACATGAGAATTTGACTATGAAACTTACATGGAAGTAAGTTTACCGCGTCTGAATCATAGCTTGGGAGTCAGGAAGCATGACAGCATGTATTTGACTGGGGCCAAGATGCGGACATGGCCTTTTACACACTTTAATGTTTACTTTAGGTGTAGGATCTGCCAAATGGCTATGTTTATATATGCAGTCAGTCAGACAAAACCATCAGTTCCTTTTGTATGTCTTTCCTCTAATAAGGCTTTTGAACATTTCTCCATGGGTACGATAAACTTCAGCATTTTATTACTTATTTATTTATCATCTAAATGATCTAACTGATCTAGCTTTCACTCTCTGTGGCTGCCAGTTCATGAAGAATACACATTTTTACTTTTTCCTTACAGACATTTGAATGAAATTGATGATTATTGAATCTCACCTGTGATTTATAGTAAATGCAAATACATATTGTCCTAAATGTATTACGTAGTGTTATATTTATATGAAGCGTATACATTGCGTTAATTAGGTTTTTGGAAGCCTGTCATTAGTAAGTAGGTTTTATCTTCTTCTCATGCGTAAGAATAAAGAAAAATGGCTACAAATAAAATAATATTAATAAGACAAGAATTTAATAATAAGAAACATTTAAATGGTACAAATAATAATAATCATCATCATAATAATAATAAAAATATGGCATAAACAACAAACACTGTCAGTCCGAAATGCAAATGATACAAGTAATGGATTGCCGTATGCTTTAAAAAGTGCAAGTGCATGTAATACATGCATGGTCAATCACAGTGTTACGTAGAGTGTGTGAAAGGGCGTAAAAGCTGGTGGTTTCTATTGAGCAGTTTTACTACCTGAGAGGAAAAAAACAGTTTTCCATGCATTATCATTCTGAGCTTTTATTGACCAGTATCTCCTTCCTAAGAGCAGGAGAATAGCCAGACGGAGAGCAGACGGTGTGAGTGTTCCCTGTTTCGTCCTATTAAACCGCCTTCTGCTATTCCACTGTAAAAAATCTTACCATTTATCAAGTGAAATATTCTTCAGCCTAGCCAAACTATGCATAATTTGTTAAAATAAGATTACAACAAATTAAACATAAGATTCTTAAGCTTATTACTACATTTGCCAGCAACAATGTCTTGTTCTATGGGCAGATAATTTTGCCATTTTTTAAGGAATTTATTTCTTGAAAGAAGCAAAATATTTTTTTAATAATTAAGAGCGATGTTCGCTTGCAATTTTATTAACATTTGATTAGACATTAGCTTAATAATGTTATATTTGGATGGTTGTAAACTTATTTTAAATAAAATTATAGCCAGTTTGACTATATGAAAGAATATTTCTTAATATAAACTGAGGTCTGTTTTTGCTTTATATATCTCACAGTATGTTATGTTTGAGCAAAAAGATAAAATAGTCTTATCTTACCTTTATTTAAGTAATCATTATGCCCTGCTTCAATAAAAGTAATAAGTAATAAATTGACAGGAAAAAAAAACAATGATTTCACGATTTTTTGTTAGGGTTAAAGAAGAAATAATAATAATAATAATAATAATAGATCACATATGCACACAAATTTTTTTCTTTCTGTAGTTCTGGTGCAGAACCTATTGCAATTTAAACATTGCATTAAATTAACACATATGAGTATTCATACTATAGCAAGGTTTAAAAATTTAATCTACTTAAACCATTATATTATTTACCTTACAGCATATTATCAAAGACGTGCTTTCCTTGATATTAAGCAACAATATTAAATAAATGTAATTTTATTATTTTATTTATTAAATAAATAAATATGTTGTTACATTATATGTAAACTTAAGTTTTTTGGATTATTTCTAAATTATTCTTTTTTTATTTAAAGTTTTTTATATATATTTAATTTACATTTACATGTATATTTTATTTTAATTTACAACTGAGGCTTAGTCTTCTTTGAGGGAATGGAAAAGTGTCTTATTGTCCATTCAATCAGCCTCACACTCTTATTTTGTAAATATCTATTTAATTTCCTTCTTCACAGCCTAATCAATTTATCTATACCGTGAACTATACTTTGAACTTCAAGCGCATGTCTATGTTATATTTAGAAGCTATTCATTGTTGTCTTCACCATGAATGTCGGCTTACAGAAGTGTGTAAAAATCTTAGGCACCTAATCATATTAATATGTACATTTATTTCATAACAAATTTTGTTACATATGTATTACATACAAAGAGAAAACAGAACTTAATAATAATAAAGTAATAAATAAATAACATTAAAGAATATTTGCATGCCTCTAAAGTAGGCAAAAATATTTCTCACACTTGCTCCTTTCTATTTCTAAAACCCAGGAGCCTACATTAGGGTTTATTATTATTATTATTATTATTATTATTATTGTTTTATCTGAAACCTGGTCTGTCATGTAATATTTTGCTTTCTTTAAGGGCATGCAAATATTCTTCAGTAATGTTATCTATGTATTAATTTAAAACTATGTTTGCAAATTGTGAATGGTTTTGTATATTATAAGGCAGACATGATGACATCATTTCTGAAAAAATTTGTGACGTATAAACAATGGTGCCCAAGAATTTTTTTTTATAGTACTGTACATGCAGCTATAATGCATTTACGTGACAACACTGGTACTTCAGCTTAAAGGTTTCTTAATGGTAAGTCGTGTCTAGTGCTGAATTATGGGCTTCAGTTCAAGCCCTGAGGTTTTCACTGTATAAGCATAAATTGAAATAAAATGGTGAAATAGGGCACACGCTGTGCCTTGTCAAAGCCTTGTTCGTTTCACATAACTTTCTGGACTATGATCAGAAGTACGCTCTCACAAAGCCCAACAAGTTTGATAAGACACGCATACTTTTGTAACAGCTACGTACTTTATAACAAGCCTGTCTGGACAATTTGAGATCATTTAGCATCAGTCAGGGTTCAGGGCTATGTCAGATATGCAACATGAAAGAACACAAATTCAAAGAAAGACACATTATTAATACATGACTCATAACATATGATTCATATGAACATATGATATCATTTTAAAAATCGAGTGTACCATGAATTCTGGCATTTGTATCCATGGGTTCTCAGACAAATATTACAAAGGACTGACATAGGGATCATTACACCAACCTATGAAAAAAGCAAAAACTCTATTCTTATATATAGATTTGTATTGTATTTCAATCAACAGTCGCATAAATGTAGCCATTTCCAAGATAAAAGCATCAGTTTTATGGAGGAAACAAGCAATTTACTCTCAACAATCAACCAAATGACAATACATGGTCACATATGTCACGTATTTGCAAATTATAGGAACATTTGCCTCTTGCGAGGAAATAAACTACTTTAATTCATGCCTCACGCATTGACGATGTTGCCATCTGCTGGTAAAGACGAGGGTTATTACTTGTGCTTCTATAGAATATTAATGGCCTAAATGACTAATGTTCATTATGGATTTTATTGAGCAAGTGTAATTACATTATCATTTACTGCACTGTGCTTTTTTCTGTATTATCAGGAAAGAATAACAAATTTGAAAATATGCCACAGACATTAATTAGTGCTTATCTTCTTTCAGTAGTGTAATGCTTTAATCTATAGGAAAGTAAATGATTTTTGGATAATTTACGGATAAAACATGCAGAAGAAAGTAGAGTTTTCTTTCATCCCTCTCTGAAGATGCTGCAGAATGATTAAGTGAACTCTAGTTAATGGGCTTCTACAATCCAGCTGTGCATGATTATTTAAATTATGATCCATAAAGAACTTATTCATCTGTGCAGAGTTCCCTTGCTGGATCTGCCAGATGTGCTGGTGTATTTGGGACTGGATGGCACGCCTGTGGGATTCAATGAATTTCAAACAGATGCTTAATAAGACCTGGGTGAGGGATTAGCATTCAGCGGGCACATGCCTAAATTGCGTAGGTTTGGGCAATTTGATTTTTTCAACATCAAACTTTGTCTTTATGTACAGCAAAACTGTCATGCTGGAACAGGTTTGGGACACTGATTAGCTCCAGTAGAGGGAAATCTTAAAATCACAATACAGTAAGTTTGGGGAGGTGTGGGGGGGTAACACTTTTAGTTGGATCATTAATTTTACTGCTAGTGAAAGTGTCATATGTTATTTACAAAAAAAAAACTTACAATTTTGACTCAAATAAAGCATGTGTTAAAGCCCAGTAATTTCAGTATTATATAATTGTAAGACCTGGTATAAATAGCCAAGTCATTTAACATAAATAATTAATTATCATTAACATAAATTAACATAAATAATTAGATGGCTTGTGTTTTTGGACAACTCAACTACTGAATTACCAATTAATTACCAATTACAGCAGTAAGGAATTGCAAGAGCACCAGCTTTATCTCCACATTAGAACGTCTCCCCCTGCTGGAGATCTTGGGTAAAGTTCTTCTCCATTTAATTTTAAATCACCAGGAGCAATGCATAACGTTGGGATGGGACAGTTTCTCCATGCAGCCAGTTTCAGGGGAAAACAGTATCTGTGATACAGCAGGCTTGAGCTCATAGGGCAAAAGAAAAGAATAGTGAGAAAATAACAGTAAGTGCATTAGAAATATCTGGGGTAGGAAATAATGTATATAATTTAGACAGTGATGAAAGTAACTGGCCATTTAGCTCCTTCATTTAAACACACCTATGCTGTCAGTCTTGTATATTTATAGACTCTGGTATGTTAGGTGATACTGTGCATGTCATTGTGACATTATGTATTAGCCAAGTGCTATTTTGATGCAGTAAGGATAAGCTTATGTGACCATCATGAATCCTTGAAATAAGTTTGATTCAGATTACAATGAAAGGTTTGTGCAATTGTCCCATTAAATGGGAATTTAATGTATACATGTACATTAATTTACCAGAGACTTTCTGTTTGACTCACAGACAATGGTACGATTCACATGCAGGGCATTCAATCATTATCAAGACAGTAATGGGATTATGGATTCTGTCTACTCCTGGGCCTTTGTATTCAGATAGGAAATGAAAATCTTTGGAAAACTAAAAAAAAAAAAAAAAAGCTGTGTTCAACTAAAACATGTAACTTGTGGGAGAAGAAATGAAATAAAATAATAAAATAATAATAATTAAAATTAAAATAATAAAATACTACGAATAGGAACAAACTATACAAAATGTTTCCTTAACTAAAAATTCCCGCATGGACACTTGGGATAGTCTCCTCAACTCCATGTTCAGATGTCCATGTTTCATTGATCCAAGTTAAATCAAAGTAGAATTTTTTTAATTAACACATTTAATTCTGCATTATTCTAATGTCTTAAACACTAAATACACTAATCAAAAATAAGCAGTCTGGATGTATTTTTTGCTCTAAAAAAAAAAGAAAGAAAGAAAAAAAAAAGTTTAATCCAGAAACCTTAAAAAGTCTTATCTTTATAATAAAGTATGTCTCCAATAGAGAAAGATTTAATTTAAGAATATCAAATTATGCAATGAAATGAAAATGAAAATGAAATTAAAAAGAAAAATGCATAAACTTTAATTTATGGAAAATTCTATGTAAAACCACAATGTTTAGAAGTAGTTTAAAAAGGAAAAACTGTTAACCCCTCATTAAAAGACACTTGTATAATCAATTATTGTAAAATTGTAAACAAAGTCACAATATTTGGAAAATATATATTAAAAAACTAACCTGTCAATGTGGTTGGATGATTTGAGATTAGATGCTTTAGAAAGCTTCCTTTTTTATCTTCCCGCAGTTCAATCGCGAATGCAGTTTCTAACACCGCCCTTTGTCCTATTATCATGGAAAAGTTGTGGATTTGAGAAAGAAGAATGCAATACAAATAGCATTTCCTGATGGGAAGGACAACTTTTAAGCTTTGACGTTACCTTTAGTTCATCTATTTAACATAAATACCAGGTGTCCCAAAAGTCTCCATAAATAAGGAAAAGTCACAGTGCATTCCCAATGTTTCCATACTTTAAAAAAAAAAAAGACAACCTTTAAAAACGACTTTGGCTCAAGAAGACCGTACTGAATTCATTCTCATGGCTGGATCGGCAAGGTAGGCATTTGACATGCAATCATACCTGTATAACACCAGCAGAAATATTAACACGAGTTCATCATATATGATGCGTATGGTTACTAAGAAATGGCAACCATGTAGACTATGTCCTATAAATAAAGTTACATTTCTTCAGTGTGTATGGCAACTTTTTGGGCCATCGGGTATAATTACGAGTTCATAATGTTTACCTCAGAGAGATTATGTTTCTAATAATCCTATCACGATTTTATGGAAGGAAACAATTAGCTACAGTAATTGAGACGTGCTGCTGGCGGATGAGTGATTAGGTGTCATTTGGGCCTCCTTTTAACTGGATCAGACGCAGAAACTGAGCTGGTGTCAGCGTGATTAACGTGTGGGATTGTGCTGAAGGTGGAACTGAAGATAAGTGATTATGAGAGAGGTGGAAATTGGTCAGACGACAGATCAAAGAACGGAAGCGCTTGAACTCGATACTGACGAATACGCTTAGAAAGAAATGAGACTGAGCTTGGATATATTAGCAATCATAGTTAAATTTTTCTATTAAAAAAAAAAATCTTTAAGACTTTAAATTCAAAAAGCATTAAGAAAGTTACAGGGTAACCAGCATGGAATAAAAAAATAAAAATCGTATCTTCAGCAGGAATCAAAGGCGGATGTGAGTCCATTACATTAAACATTATGCATTACTTAATCAAAATAAATACTTACATGCATTTCCAAAGATTTGTTATATTAAATGGAAAAACAAGTGTCACACAGAACACTCACTCTCTACTATTGCACTTTTGTGTGAAGGCTTTTTTAATCCTCATTTTGGGTTAGCACCCATATCACTCCACAGAAATGCATACTGTGTGCATTTATGCTTCCAATGTTTTAAAAAGAGAAACAAAGAGAAAAAAAAAATATATATATATATATATGTGTGTGTGTGTGTGTGTGTGTGTGTGTTGCTTTGACCTCTCTCTCACTCTCACCTCTTTCATGCCATTTGGCTCAACCTGAATAAACGTGAAGGCGCTGCTGTCCTCGGCAGGGGGTGCTTCGCTGCCAGAGCACAGCCCGTTTACTTGTTGCGAGTCTCGTTTTGATTTAAGTGGAGGTGCTAAACACCTTCCTCCCGAGATAAAAGGTGAATAATGCCTTTCAATGAGAGGTGCTTAGAGCCTCAAAGCCCCTTAAGCAGTTCATTAGAGAAAGAGCGGGCCTGGTCGACGTAGCGACCCGCTGAGATCTCGCGGCGAAAACAAGGGGGCTTTGCCCTAAGAGGTGAAAACCTCTACAGGTACTTGCCTTTGATGTGGCCCACGCCTAGGAGCAGGCATTAGAATGATGGAAATTTGATTATTCCTCACCCCTTTCATTTAGCCAGTGACATTTGTGGCCACATATAAATATCCCAAACAAGCTAGGACAGGAGGGTCAGAGTGTGTGTTTCATTTGAGTGTGTGTGTCACTGAGGAGTATCGCTGTGGATATGGTGCTGCTGTCTGTGTTCCTGCTTCTTTCTTTGTGTCATCAGAGCTGTAAGTACTGTCCTCTCTTTTAGCTCACAGCATTGACATTGACATAATCATCACAGTTTTTGAGATTTAAGAAAATGGTTAGTAGTTGATTTACCTGTAATAAAAAGAGTTTTTATTATTAGAACCAAGATTGACCTGGTTTAGATATATATAATATAACAAATTATATGAAATCCTTATTATCATTTGACAAACCGGGAAAAATGTTTCCAAGTACAGGCCTGTTAAATAAGTATCTGCTTATAGTTTATATCCAGAAAACGGCAAATAAGAGAAGGATTTGTAAAAGTGCTGTTTTTTGATACTACTAAGTGTGCGGTCTTGTCTTCTCTTACAGTGACAGCTGTATTGAACATGCACTTCGAGCCGAGAAATACGTTCGCAGAGAGAGCTTGTTGCAGACGTCAGAGTCACTTCATCTACATAGGACAAGGTAAGGAAAGGGTGGATGGATGTGTGCTCCATAGCTCCCCCTATCAGACCTTAACAGAACTAACAGCTGTGGTGCGAAAAATAATTTGTTAAAATCAGGGTTTCCCAATCTTGGAGCCCTAAAATGTCTAATTCATAAAAGTAACCTACACAACACATTGGGGCTAAATCAGAACTGGGGAACACTGGTTTAACTTGTAATATTGTGTAATATTAAAATGAAATGCAAACAATTTGGGGTAAGAACTATTGCATTTACAGTCTTTTTGTCCAACTTTCGTTTATCAGACATCTTAGGCAGTCCGGTGAACGTGGACGTAGGCATGTGCCGAACGAGCTGCCAAGCACGGCCCTCATCCTTTGAGGCTGGGATGCAAGGCTACTCCTCCATGCTGGACTTCCTGCGAGACAAAAAGGTATTAAGCGTCTATAAGGTTATATATATATATATATATATATATAAGGATTATACTGACTTTATGAATTTGCTACTTTACTAAAATGCAACTTTAAAGCCGTAGACACGCGTACATTCAATGATTTTACATGTAATTACAAGTTTATACCAAAACTTTGTAATAGTAAAATTTCAACAGTAAACTAGCTTAATCCATACAACCTAATCTATTGACTGTAATTTAATTGTATTCAACAATATATTTTAGTTGATAGCACAATCAAAGGCATGCCAGACTGTACTACTGTAGTACTGATATTGTTATAATAATCTCATGATACCCCTTTTTAAGAACAAACACATCTCTACCCCTTCTTTTGCTGTTGATTCATTTTGTACACATAATTTTATTAATTACATTATTAATTAATTATTACATTTTAATTACAATCATCATTTTAAACAGCTATTGTGAAATCCATTGTTCTGCTTGGAGTTACCTATAAATTGTGTATCATAAAAATGTCTTGAAATATTGTGATATGACGTTTTCATCATATCACCCAACTCCACTAGACTTGTCCCGATACCAATACATAGTCCCTCTTTGTGTGCAGACGCGATCTCCATCATCCGCGTCCTCTCATGACCTCCCAGGCTTCGGGAGAAATCGTCCGTCGTGCGGTGCGAGCATGACCTGTGAACCCACTGGACTGCGTGTGGACAAAGTGATGCTCATGGACGGCCTGCGTGAAGTGGAAATCATCGAGGACTGCCACTGCGAGGCCAGAGTGACTAGCTGTGTACGAGCGCCATCTCTCAGAACATACTTCTTTGAAACACCTTATGAGACTGTTATCGACGTGGGCAAGTGTGTAGGATCGAAAGGTGAACCAGGTAAGAAAGGAGCAAAAGAACCTACGCACCCCAGGGGCATGCCCCGAATTTATAGTCCGCCTTCCCATCCAGATTATTGAATGCACAGTTAACCTAGTAGCCTTGGGGAGGTAATTTTCACTATTCTTCCCTCCCCTTGTGACTCACTCTGTCCCTCTATTACTCACTCACATTTATAAATCAGTTGTGTTTCCAGAACAGATCATAAATCAGATCAGGCCCTAAAAACTTTTTATACCATAAAGCACTACTGTAACACTTTACCCTCCCTAACATCTTTAGCATCACCTCATCCCTTGGCTCCACCATAAAAATAACCGATGTCCCAACTGTGGCTTTTGTTTTTGTTTTTTTTCACAGAGGGCTTTTCCTGTGTGCCTACCAAGTTCGATTCTGCTCTCGTGGACACTCCGAATAAAGTGGAACTGATTCAAACGGTGGCTGGCTGCGACATGAAAGAAGGCTGCTACAGAATTCCTTACGTGGAATATCATTACGAGATCACGTACAATGAAGATGGGCTCAAGGAAGAAAAACTAAAGGTGGGTTTTAAAAAACGTGTCTGAGAATAAAGACTAAATTAAGTTGACGTCTGAAGCACATAGGATTTAAGAGCATCTTATTTTAAAGCTCAGGGTAATGACTTTCACTTAAAGAGGAAATTAGTCATTTCCATTTGGTGTTAGCTGAGACTAATAAGCGAGTCCCATTTGCCAGACACAAAGGTTAAACCAATGACCCATTTCCCCCAACCACAATCCACATTCCACTTTTAACACCCAAATCTCCTCTTTGAGTCGGATTTATCCCTTCTACCTTTATTTATTTTGCAACATACTGTATGTCCACTTCTTTATATGTTTTGAGACACTTTGACACCGAATGCATGTAACTGTGTCAGCCCATGACCATAACCATCATATTACTCCAGAATCCTTAATCAATTAAACACTTCTCTCAAGTGTTAATCGAGTCACTTACATTAGCTCACAACATTCGATTTGGGATTTTACAAGGACGACCCTTATTTCTTTGCCTCGTTTGAGAAAACCTTTGGCCATCTGTCGCAACTCCCCGGAGGTGTGAAGGCAGAGGATCACAAATGGCCCCAGCAGGTGCCAAATCAAAGTGTTTATCATGTTAAGAGAACAGAACCCACTCCCCGCCCCCCGCCTCTTGGTTTAGAGCGCACTGGTGAATATTAGCGGCCTGCGGTGAGCTGATTGCTTCTCTCTCTTGTCTTGCTAATTGTCTTGCAGGAAATAGACGTGGGGAGATGTTTGGGAAGCTGCACCTCAGGAAACCGCTGTCTTCTCAGGTAAGCTTCAAAACAGCTGATACAACACAAGCTAAATTATCAGCTCTCAGCACAAGAAAGGCTCGATCAAACTTGTTCACTCTTGAACAAACAAACAATTTTAGAAACGATCAAATAGAAGTATGTATATTATCTTAATTAACAGCGATTCCATGCACATCGGCAATGCTGCACAGTGTACTATTTTCAGTGAAAAAACTAGCAAATGTGTCTGGACTGGTGTTTTATATGAAAAGAATGTATGCATTTTATAATTTTACTGCTATTTACACACGCTAATTTGCAACTTTGTCTCTTGAACCTTTGGACAGGAGTGCCTCTGATTCTGGCGAGTGTTTGCTGTGGGCAGAGGGACAGGGCAGCGCGTGTGTTCCACAAGGCTACGAGAGTCACACGTTTCTCAATCAGCACGGCCAATTCCGCACTGTGCTGGCCATCACTTCATGCCTCTGCCAGTCTTGAGCACAGTGACCTCTACTGAAAATGCATGCACGCTGCACCAACCAATAAATTTATGTCCTTAGTTGACTGTGTGATTCCAGAAGCACCTTATAGGTTGGGCATTAAAGCATATAATTATTATGTTAAAATAGCACCTGGTATTATGGTATTTTGATATGCAGTTTAGGCCATGTTTTTTTTAATTTTTTTTTTTATGTAACAAGAAATGTGTCCAGGACATCTGGTTCTCTTATGCAAAATTCCAGTTGATCTGTTTCAGTTGTCCCTGTAATATATGTAAAATATGTAAATAGGATTTTGTAAATAAAATTGTTGACATTAATTAACACCATGTACAGCCAAGTTTGTTATTGTCCAATAGGAAGTAACTATTAAAAAAATAATCGTGGTCATTATTGCACACTGTTTGAGGTGTGTGTGTGTTTGGGGGGGGGGGGTTTAGTTTGCAACAAGACAATGAAACTATATTTTAGTTTATGTGCAATAAATTTGTTATTTACATTTTTTTTTTTACCTCTATTCAAAATTTTTCCCAGCGGTTCAAGTATATGAATTTTACTCTGTAGACCATAAAATGGCACAAACTGTACGCATTTTTTAGGAATTATTTAAAAAATTGTTCAGCTTGAAATAAACCACAATTCAAGCTAAACAGTTATTAAAATAATTCCTAAAAAGGTGTCCAGTTTCTTCCATTGGCACAAACAATGGATGTTGTGTAAAAAGTTTTGCAAAACCTGTGCAAAATGACAAGAAGATAAGTAAACAAATGAATCTAATTTGAAAAAGGTGAATTAAAAAAAAGTAAAAAAAAAAAAATAATATATATATATACTAATATCTTTAATACAGTTTAATCACAACCTTTATATATACAGTATACTGTATATAAAACTAAACCTGAGTGGTATCAGTGCTAAATTAAATTCAATTAAAACAAACAAACAAAACATTTAAAAAACAGTTCAAGAGCAATGAGAAACAATAAAATAACACTAAAATAAAAGAATTTAAATAAATACATTAATAAATAGATATGCAAGCAATCTTAGGATGTAGTTTAATATTTGTTACTTTTAAATAAGTGAATGTTAATAATACATTGTATAACATTTTGATTATTTGATGACACTGACATTTTACATTTGACATTTTTACATAAAAGGTGCTATTTTAACATGTGCTTTTGTATTCACACAGTCAACTGAACTAAAGACATGATTGGTTGTTTGGTGCAGCGTGCATGCATTTTCAGTAGAGGTCGCTGTGCTCAAGCCCGGCAGAGGCATGAGGTGATGGGCAGCACAGTACGGAAAGGTTCGAGAGGAAAAGTTGAAAATCGGAGTGTGTAAATACAGACATTTTCCACATAAATCTGCAGTCCAGACACTTTAGCTAGTTTTTAATCATTGATGAAGGTGCATGTAATCAGGGGCGGATCTAGAAAATTATTCATGGGGTGGCATTAAAATTATGAGGGGTGGCAACACTGAAGCAGGCATGCTTGCATGGTTTCTGTGGATTCAGGGAACGTTATTCTTATTCGGTGTATAGACTAGGGTGCACATTTGTACATTGTCCTATAAAAATGAAATAAAGGCTGATGTGTGATTGACTTGAACCTCTGGATTGGAACGTCAGATAAATAAAAAAAACTCTTTTATTTTTAGAACACTAGGTCACTAGTGCTGGGGTGGCATACGGGGTGGCAAAGGCTTTTTCTTAGGGTGGCAGTTGCCACCCCGTGCCACCCCCGGTAGATCCGCCCCTGCATGTAATAAATGTTAAAGATAATATGCCACTACAAGATACTATTATTTTATTTCTTCAAGTTTGTTCAAGAGTGAACCAGTTTGATTAAACCTTTTTTTGTGCTAAGGGGTTTATTGTTTATTTGGTAAATATATAATAATTGAATTGAATAAATTGGAAAAAGGAAAGGAAGAAGGAAATAAATAAATTATCTATCTATCCATCTATCCATCTATCTATCTATCTATCTATATAGTTCAAGCTATATATATATAATCTCATTACATGTTACCATTTTACTGGGTTTTAACCTTTTTAATTACAGCATGTTAAGTTTTCATTCATATCTGTAAATTTGTACTTTTACCCAGCTGTGCTTTTGAAATAAAGGCGGTCATGTGATTAATTATAACGTGATTATAGATCAACCTTTTTTAATGCAAAAAAAAAAACAAACAAACAAAAAACATACAATATTTTCATCTAAGATAAAATGCATTACCTATTTTTGTTAAAGTTGTTCTTTAAAAAAAATGTCGGGGTGAGATTTATCCTTCTATTCTATTGCCTTTCATGTAGTTTGTCAATAGCTTGCACCTCATCGCGTGTGTGTGAGATTTACCATAGTCTGGTGAGAAAACACTGCACATCTAAAGGCTCGGCCAGATTTACACACGCTTTTTCCTCTTGTTTTGTTTTTAGCTCTGAACCCAGGTAAACACAGTACGGAGTTTCGTGTCAACCTATAAACTGACAATATTGTAACAGGTTTAAATGCAGAATAAACAGCAAACAGCATTTAAATAGCAAAAATTAAATAATAATTATTATAAACTTATTTTCGAAAACTTCTCTACAACAAATGGGGAAAATACTGTTTGAAAACACTGACTCTTAATCCTACAGTACAAAAACAAGCTGGTATTTAAAAAAAAGTAAAGTCTGCATTAAGACATGATGTCCTCCAGAGTGTTAAGTACTGAACAGGTTAGACTTGGTGCATTTGAAATCAGGTGACAAAGTAAAATAAGGGATCTCACAGGATGTGTTTTCATTAACAATCCCCTGACTCAGGTCTTTTCAACCCAGGGGATTTGCGGCTATTTATGCAAATGTTAATGTTAATTAATGGCTTGATTACCATAACTTACTGCTTCCACCAGATTCAAGCTCGTTTGCCGTTTCTAAACAAAAAGCAAAAAAAAAAAAAAAAAATGCCCCTTACGCAGACTTTTCTGTTTGACTGTATTTGAGCAGGTGTCGCATGCTTTTTTTTTCCTCACAAGTTTTGTTTGTCAGTGTAATTGTTGTTCCTGTATTAAATTACCCTCGTTTGTCTAAATTAATCGATCCATTCTAAGGACGTTAACCGCCTGTGGTGAGCAAACTTCCTCACCTCAGCCTCGCCGTGCTTCTGCAGGACATCCATCCCTCATCTATGTGAGCTTGAACTGAAGAGTAAAATAAATCAGAAAAGGTGAAATTTACAACATAGCCTTTATGTGTAAGGCCACATGGGGGTTAAAGGTGTCAAAATCAATGAATTATTAGATGCAATCGTTTTTTTTTTTTTATGTTCGGTGTCCAGTCAGGAAAAATGATGTCAAATATATACATATTTTAAAATAATATTTCAACTATTTTTTGTAATAATTAACAGTAAAACCAATGACATAGTTTGTGTTGACTGATATTTATTTCATAGGATTTTAGTGTTAAACTTGTTTTATAAGATAAAACAAGACTCTGATGTATAATATTATAATATTAGTGACAAGACACTTTTTTGAACTTGGCTTTTTAAAAAAAAAAAAAATATATATATATATATATATATATATATAAATAAATATTGAACATTGAAGTAAGAAAATGTACTGAATGTGATTCAAAGTACTGAACATAAAGTCTGTTTGGCATCAGCAAAGCTACAAGTGACAGCACTTTCCACCTTTTTATTTTTTAATGACCCACATTTTTCCTCATAAATGATTTACAATATGATGGGATATTTAAAGCTAGAGGAGTCTAAAAGCACAGTGTTTGTAGGATAAGGTATAGTTGTGTTGTGTGACAGAGGAGAGAGAGAGTTGGAGGGAGATGATCACCCGGTCAGGTTCACACCTTGTTAACACCACCATTTAGCTCTGCGCTACATTTCGCCGATTATTGACTTACATTTGCGATCAAATAGCACCTCTTTATCGCTGTTTACCGACGACCTAACGAATTTCATATAAAACCCTGACGA
This sequence comes from Clarias macrocephalus, assembly GCA_011419295.1. NCBI lineage: Eukaryota > Metazoa > Chordata > Actinopteri > Siluriformes > Clariidae > Clarias > Clarias macrocephalus. The sequence continues at coordinate 221,317 of JAAGKR010000239.1, read as the reverse complement.
TGTGGACGTGTTCATTCAGTCGCCTTCCAGATCGTCCAAGAGAAGAAGCAGCAGCAGCAGCATTCGCACTCGACATGATGCTGTTTGCCGCTGTCGTCTTGTTCCTCGTGTCGATCCTTCGCCTCAGTAACTCCAGACCTTCTCTTGACTACTCAGAAAACCGCTTTCCCATGGAGACCGACTCTGAGGAAGTGCGTTTGGCTGCTATCAAACGGCTTTTGGAGGTTTTCGGGATGGAAGACCCTCCTGCTTTTCCAGGTCGAGGCCACAAGCAGCCCCCTCAGTACATGCTCGATCTGTACAACACCGTGGCGGATGTGGACGGTGTCACCAAGAACCCGACGTTACTGGAGGGAAACACTGTGCGCAGTTTCTTTGACAAATGTAAGTTCTTTTTCTATCTATTTCTATCTAGCTGCTTCTTCTAATCCTGCACCACGTGTGAACATACTGCACTGTACATAATGTAATGTGCATCCAAATCTGGTTTTGTTTCATTGTTCAGTACACAGTCAGCAGGTCGAGTTCATGTTCAACTTGTCGACTGTGACCAGAAACGAGAAGGTGCTTACAGCAGAGCTGCATCTGTTTAAACTCAGACCGAAAGCATCACTCATTTTCAACAGACATCACTTCTGCCAGGTAAGATCTCAGAGCTGTTTTGATCCATTAGAAATAAAACCCGGCGTATACCATGAAAAATTACGGCTTTCAATGGCTTAGTGGTTGGCATTGTCACCTTGCACCTCAAGGGCCCGGGTTCGATTCCCGTCTCAGAGCCTGTGTGCATGGAGTTTGCATGTTCTCCCAGTGTTTGGTGGGTACTATGTTTTTCTCACACAGTCCAAAGATATGCGGGTTAAACGATCTGGCATTCCAAATTGTCTGTAGTGTGTGAATGCGCGTGTGACCAGAGGTCCTACCATGTCAAATGTGAATAAACACAATGTTATCACCATAGGCCATCACAGTCCCTAGTTGGACTAGATGAATGGATACAATGAAAAAATTTATGGATACAATGAAAAAATCTTCTTTCCCCACAGGTCAGTGTCTATCAGCTTCTTGATAACACCAAAATGAACGTCTCACAAGGAAAGAAGCTTGTGTCTTCGAGACTCATTCCTGTCCATTCCAATGGTTGGGAAGTTTTTACCATCACACAAGCGGTCAGTTTGTAAAAATCCTTCTCACAAACCAGGGACATGGTTAAAATCATATATTTTGGTCATTTTTAAAAATAATTGTATGCTTAATGCTGACATAAACCAATAATGTAGTGCATCTCTTCGTAGGTCCGTTCATGGATGACGGATGAGCACAGTAACCTGGGTCTCCTGGTGACTGTGCAGACTCTAGCAGGAATTCAGCTGGACATGGGGACTGTACGTTTTGCTTCAGGGCAGAAACACCATCATAGTAAGCAGCCCATGTTGGTCCTGTTTACTGACGATGGCAGACGTGTCACTTCGCCAGAAGGTGCTCTAAAAGGTAAAAAACCACCAAAAGAAGCTTGATCCTTCTCTTCACAATTTATCTTGATGTAGAGACAGGCTCATCTGATCTGAACCCCTTTTTCCCACCAGGTTCTGATGATTCGCAAGATGGCCTCAAGCTCCCTCTGAACCGCCTGAACCTCCCAGGTCCTGGGCATCGTAGTGCTCGCTCCATTGACTACGATGAAGATCCAGATAGGAAGCCGTGCCAAAGATTGCCACTGTATGTCGACTTTGAGGAGATTGGCTGGTCTGGGTGGATTGTGTCTCCTCGTGGATACAATGCATACCATTGCAAAGGTTCTTGTCCCTTTCCTCTGGGCCAAAACATGAGACCCACTAACCATGCCACTGTGCAGTCCATCATTAACGCCCTCAAGCTTACCAAAGGCATAGAGACACCGTGTTGTGTGCCCGACAAGCTCTTCTCCATTAACCTTCTGTACTTTGATGACGACGAGAACGTAGTTCTAAAGCAGTATGATGACATGGTGGCAGGGAGTTGTGGTTGCCACTGAGATCTGAAATCTGTACATTTTATGTATTTAAAGAACCCCCAAGTCTGAAGTAGCTAGGGTGAGGTTTTGTTACTTTACTGCAAAATCAATAGCACTGATGAAGGTTGCGTGTGGTATCCCTGTAAAAATCTGGACTGCAACCCGGCTAAAATGACAGACTGCTTCTTACAGATTTTGTATAATATGTAAATAGATATAAATACTAATATATGGAGGTGCTTGAGTGGGTCACTGTAAATTTGTATATTGCATGTTGTGAACTATTATAAAGTTTAAATAAAATGTAAAACAAAATTTTGTGACATTATTATTTGTTGACAAATATGATTAAAATATGATTAAAAAAAAAGAAACAAATGGATGAACTGAAGTGGTCTTAAGAGAGGAATGTCTGCAAAAATGTATCAGCAAGTGTTAATTAGAGTAAATTGCAGTCCATTATGGTCTGACCTCACACTTCAGGTTTACGCATACATGTGCAAACACATTGAGTGTTGTATTAAGGGAGAGAGAATTGTGATTTTCAAGTATTTAATATATTAAAACATCACTGTAGATATTAGTATTAACTAATATTACCTTTAGTAGAAAACCATATGATGAGAATTAGATTCAACAGTTGCTGTGGCCATGAGTTCTTGATGAAGGTGAGATTTTTAAACACTTTGCTAAATAAATAAAGTATACATTTAAAAGCTGACTAAAGAGTATATTAATAACTTCTGATACAAAAATACACTTTTGATACAAAATATAAAAAGTGATATAAAAAAGATCTTTATGCTGAAGGTGGTTTGATACTTATTCAAACATTTGATTGAATTCTAAATGTTAAGTGATTTACTAATGTAGTAAACCAGAAGATGGAGACAAAAGTTCTCATTTTAATAGAATTTAAAATATTAAAATCTTTATTATGTGTATTATTGTGTGTGAAGCATATCCATAGGGCCCATTATTTACTTCCAGCACGACCAAGTATTAAGGTTTTACCAAACATTTATTATCGAGTTCTTGTTGGTCACTTTCTCAGCAAACTCAATTTTTTTTTGGCTCTGATGAACATAATTTTTTTTGTTTTAATAATTTAAATAAAGTTAATGACATTAATTTAAATAAGCCAATAGTGCTTAATAATAATAATAATAATAATAATAATAATAATAATAATAATAATAATTATTATTATTATTATTTTATCAGCAAAAGTAGCAGTATTTATTTATTTATTTGTTTGTTTTACAAGGTTCTTTGGCTACAAAACATTTGTGATGTCCTGGTCTAAAATCTTGCTTTGCATGTACATTGCACCCTCAGTAGTATTTCCTAAAACACCATTGACAACCTCAAATTAAAAAATAGATATATTTTTATTTAAACATTTAATGGCATAACATTTTAAATATAATTCTGTGTAAATTAATGAACAATGCATGTAGCTACAGAAAATTATTAGGCCAGAAAAATCAATCCCAAACATCTCCCAAACCCCCATTTAAATGTAAAAATGTAAAGTGTAAAAATATGTCATCATATTTTTTCATATCAGGTCATCATATTTTTTCATATCATGTCAGCATATTTTTAAGTGTCACAATTACAAGTAGTTGGGGAGATGTTATATTAGATACAACAATAGTGTAGTCAACATGATAGATGCATTTCTATGCCCAGCACAGAAGACAAACAAACAAACAACAACAACAACAAAAAAAGAAGTTGATGAAAATAAAAATACATAAACAATAAAAGCAGCCCATATTTCCATGTTACAGATAGAAGACTGGTGAAGTCATTTCATTTACACAACAAGACTGTTGATTGTAAAAGGAACATAATAATAATAATAATAATAATAATAATAATAATAATAATAATAATAATAATAACAACAACAACAATAATAATAAATAATTAATGTATATAATATGTATATAAGAAATGGTGTAAATTTATTTTAACATCATTAGAAGAAAAGATACTTAGCTAAAAGTCCCAAAAGTAAGCTAGGCCAAGGCAAGTTTAGTGTGTACATGTAGTACAAGAAACCATAATGTCCCATGTATTCGCCCCTTCCATACATACATTCTTATAACCTAATCAAATGTGATCCATGTGAAGAATGTGACCAAAAATGCATTAATTCATTTTAGATTAATAGTCTAGATCCTGTTTAAAATATTAAATCACAATAATGTCCATGCTTGTGTACAGTTGGTTTTAAAGGTTAAGTAGAACTATAAACTGTGATAGTAAACTTTATTCAATGTTTGCCATACTGATTTGACAATCAGGCATCCTGGTTTAAGAGATTGGGATATGAATTAGGATTAAGGTTGCCAGGTCTGAGTAAAATCTTCTTCGCAACTACATTTATTTTAGAAACCATTAATACAGATACTGTTTCTAACTTACTGTATCTGTATCAATACACCCTTTTATTATTGTTTAATATAGATATATCCGCATTAAAACAGAATCTAAATGGTCAACTATTTGCACTAGTATTTTCCATTTGTTTGCCATATCATATGTTTAAAGTTGTTTAGAATGAATTCAGATTATTTATATTAAAACAATGTATTTTTATAGACATGCTTTTCATCTGCATCCTTGTTCCAAATGTAGCCCAGTTTGCCATAAGAGAAAAGCATGACCCAGGCAACCTGTTTTGTGTTCCATTAAAATAAGTTTCTAAAGACTCTGCCACCAAGTGGCGTAGAGGCATATTAGATATTATTATTATATATTCCCTTCATACCAATCTAAAAAATAAATACACTTCTAGTCCAATTTTAATTCACCTGTAGCTCCTGAGGAGAGCGGCCATGCATGAAAGAGTTAATTCTTCATTTGGGTACATCACCACATCATGGCTGGATCCTGAGTCTGGTCTGAGCAGACCTGCTGGGAATGTAGTCTGCTGTTTTCAGATTGATTTCCGATCAGTTCGCTGTGCCAGTCACTTGTGTTGAGATTCTTTGTTTTGACTTCTCTAGGATATTTTAGGCTCTTCCTGCAGGCAAGGTGTTACGTTTCCTTATACCTGAGAAGGGGAACCAGCTTTATTATACAAGAGTCTTCTTTCAATACAGGCACATTAAAACCTTACAACAATGTTTAACTGAAATAGTTCTGAATCCTTTTGCCTTTTGTTTGAATTTATTTTTAGTTCTGTGTCAGTTTCTGGTGATTAAATTGTGAAACATGTACCACGGCGTGGCACAGTAAGCACTTCAGCAAGTCTGACGCCAACACAGATAAGACACATATGATGTTTCATTATTCATATGCTCTAGTCATTTGAATCTGTCACACAGTCTGATCCTGAATGGATCATAGCCTTTATTTGAGTGAATTCCATTCTCTGATGTAAATGATGTGTGTGCTTATCACATTAGATATGGGTGCAGCCTGGGTGTGTGGCTGTGTGAGTGAGTGCCTGGGTATGTGATTGCATAGTCACTCACGATCTCCGTAGACCAAACTCGGTCGTTGCTCCAAGTGTGTTCAACTGCTCTTCCAAAGCTGCAATACGCAGACCAATGTAACCCGAAGACAGGAGCAGGAGCAGAGCTCTGCAGACACACACACACATTTAAACATAATTATTAATGTAGGTAATTAATACTATGCCTATGCCTAAATCAAACACATTAACCATAACCTCAGCTAAAAAAGGAACCCCACAGGGAAAATAAAACGTGCAACGAGCTACAATCAGCCTACACCCACTGACTAATCAGATAAGCAAGATCTCCCTAAGCTATTGCGCTGATGAAAAACTGTTTGAGTTACATGGCACATATTCAAGACTTAAGGCATACAACATTTCTTCACATTACAAAGATCAGAGTAGTATCTTTAAAAATCTATAAATGGCTTAAACATTAAAACTGACACTGGCATACTGAGATCATGCATAAATAAAGTCTACTTTATTTTAATTTCTGTGATTTTTCTTTTCTTGCAATGCCAACTGACAGTATCTACTAATGCACAAAATCTTTTTCATTTTAAAAACACACATAACAAAATAAAAATGTAATCATATCATCAGCGATACAGCTTTTGTGTCACCGTATACCACTTTAAATAAATACCTAAAGAATGCAAGTACAAAAAGTCTTTTTTGTTAAGATTTGTTGCTATTGTCATTCTTGCCCAACCCTAGACGCAGACTTCCATGGCTTAGAAGTCACAACCCAATCTGTTAATCTACCCTCAAAACCAACTGGCATTCCTCATCAGATACAGCATGTTCAGGATACCATTAGAACAACTTAACGTCATGCTGCTTTTGTCTTATCTTTTGTCATATTATCTTTGAGACACAGAGAAAAAAGGATGCTGGTACGAGATAGAAGAGTCGAGCAACATTAAATATATAATCATGTTATTATAATTTACTTTATAACTTCATTTTTTTTTTTTTTTAGAAATTGCAGTTCAAGAGAAATAAAACATTCCGGGCAGTGATGATGTATAGGACGTGCATTTTATCTGAACTGCATCAGTACCTGGTATTTTTTATAATTATACTTAAAATCAAATTTAATGTAAAGTGATCACATAAAAATAGCAACGAGAAGCACATATTGTGACTGTGCTTCTTACAATGTAGGGTATTATAAAGAACTTACAATATGAGATAGATAGTGACAAGTTTGTTCACGTTGACTCTGCCTCCCAGTGAAAGGAGGGATCTGATCTTCTCTGTTACCATGGCCACCCAGGAGACAGCTAATTATAGAACACATTATAAGAAAATTTAATATTAAAGTCTATCCTAAGCAGGAAAAACAACCTGGACTTGGAGTGTATCGATAACAATTAAATGACAAAAATTTCTATTGTTTGTAGGACTGATGTTCAGGTCAAACTGGGACTTTTGATTGCACAACACAGTTATGAAAGTAAAAACACCCTTTATTTCTCTATATAATCCTCTGCTACAATAATGCACTTATCCCAGCGTTTCACTGCTTGGATACCAGATAGATTTCTCAGTAAGCTGGAGCCATGAACAGACTGCCCACTTCACTTTTGAACTACTTTAATGGCCTAAACATGTGGAAATGTCTTGGAGCGAGGTTAAGACTGTAGAGGGATGTGGCAATAACTTTCAGCCGAGTTCGTATAATGTGCAAGAGCAGTTTGTGATTAATTATGCAATTCATTCCACTTGCTGAACGTTCACAAAAACAACTCCAGTGGGCTCTGAGCCACCTCAGCCAGGATCATCATTCGCAAATAAATGACTTCCTTAAAATATTTGCACCGTTCAAGTATTGCCTTCTGTAAATGTCAGTTGGTTTTACGCCTTTATTTATGAGAAATTTCATCACAACTCCCAGTTTGACTTGAACACACTTCATATATTGTGTGTATATTGTGAATCTTTGGAACAATATTTTGTGGGTATGTGTGCTCCACTTTTTACCTGTGTTATCCTCTAAAGAATGACCATCTCCGTTCATGCCGTTCCATGACGTGGAGTTGTTTCTTGCTTCAGCTAATAAAAAAGTAATCGTGATATTCATCAAGAATCAAAGAATCCACACCAGAGTTTTTTAAATGAGTCTATATATGACTACAGGAAATCCTAACAAATTAGAGCTATTTAATCATCAAACATTAGGAGTAAACATTTTAAACGTTATTGAATAGCAGATTTCCTGTCAGAAATGTAAGTTAATGTAAGTTAGTGCCAAGGCAAGAAAAAAAAATCAGTTTGTGAATATCAGTCTTTTTCTGTGAGAAATAATTTTAAGTTAGCTTATGTTAACAAGTTGTCTAGAATTATCAACATTTCTGAATATTAGATTCTTCCTCTTGTCAATTTTGTCAGGTTAGCATTTGTTAGATTGTCATGAAAATTCTAAACATTTATGAATATCAGACTTTTCCTGTCAGACATTTTAAGGTTAGCTTGTTAGCTAGCACTACAGCTTTCAGCAAAGGTTATAAACATGTCAGGCTTCTCCTGTAGGGATGATTAGATTAGCTTATGTTAGCAATTAACTCACATTTTCAGTGAAGTTTATAAACATTTCTTTACAAGGAGAATTTTTTTGTTAAAAATTATTTTTAAGTTATCTTATGTTAGCAGGTTGTCTAGAATTATAAAAATTTCTGAATATCAGACCTTTCCTCTTAGAAATGTTGTCAGGTTAGCTTTTGTTAGAGTATCAGTAAAAATTCTAAACATTTATGAATATCAGACTTTTCCTGTCAGACATTTTAAGATTAGCTTGCTAGCTAGAATTTTCAGTAAAGGTTATAAACATGTCAGGTTTTTCCTGTAGAGAGCATTAGCTTATGTTAGCAATTAACTAGCATTTTCAGCGAATTTTATAAACATTTATTTACAAGGAGAATTTGTCTGTTAATAAATTCTTTTAAGTTTAGCAAGTATATATCAAATACCAGGGTTTATAGGAAGTTCAAGAGGCAGGTGAGCGAGAATGAACTAATGTCTGGACATGACGGATGGATCATGATGGATTGTGGATATATGCTGGCTCCTGGAGTATATTTGCGTATACAAGCTACATTTGTAATGATTTGAAATGAATACGAGTAGTGTCCTAGTCAAACAGTGACTTTTGATTTTGCAGAATAAGAGAACATAGTTATAAGAGTGAAACTACCTTAATTTACCTACAGTATATAATCAAAGTATAAAGTTTCCTCCTTACACCACAGCCATGCTCAGTCTGTTTCACGTCTGAAACTCTGACCTCTTAAATATTTAATGGCCCAAACATGTGGAAATGGCTTGGAGCGTGGTCAGGACTATACAGGGGATGTAGCACCAACTCCCAGCCAAGTTTCTGTAATGTGCAAGTGGTGTTGATGGATGGTTGTGTGTACAGTTCACACCAACAGATGGGTCTCTTCCTGGAAACCTGGAATTATCTGGCGCTGGAGACAAATTATCTGTTTATTTTCAAGGATCAGGCATTCCACTTGCTGGACGGAAATGACTGCAGTGGGTTCTGAGTTCTGAGATCACGGCATGATCATTCATGGAGGTATGACCTTTAAATGTTTGCACCGTTTAAATGTTTTACAGCTAAGAGTCTCATCACAGTACTGAGATCTCAGTCATTTTTTTTTTTCATCTCAATTTGTTTTTTTCACAGGAAGGTCTCTGTTTGATTTGAATCTCCGTTGTAAATTCTCACATCAGTATTATCAAGAAAGGCAACCTATTCCTTATTATTACATTAAATTTCTCAGAAGACAAATCAATGAGTGCTTTTCTTAAGAGGGTAAAATTGAACTAGAATTGTAAAATTTTACTAGAATTGTAAAATTGCGAAAACAATTAATTACTTCTCTTATTTTAATGTGAAGTGTGTCTGAATTAATCAGAGCTCACTGACCGTGGGAAATTTTGGATAGAGAATTGTTACTTCCTGAATTCCTGTCCTGCTCTGAGGAAGAGAACCTGTGACGGTCTGTAGTGTCCTCCTGACTAGAGTGACTGGAAATCTAAAAAAAGCAAAAATCATTTGAGTAATGCAGTAAGAAAAAAAGATGAACGTCTTTAAATCCATGCAATTAAGCAATGTTACATATTGTAATCTGCTAAATATGAATTAAATATCTTTTCTTGGTCAAATAACCAAAAACAAGGTCCAGCCAACTTCATAGACACCAGAACCACATTATTTCTGTAACAGACTATTGCAATTTATGTGATGTAGCTAATTATTAATTCATGTTTTTTTTTAATTGTATTCTTACTGTGTCATTTTCCAGTTCGTGCCCATTTTCTGCAGAATACATTTGAGGGCTACCACTGACACTTACATCCTGTGGAAAACAGGAAACCCAGTCAAACTTATTCAAATGTAAGTAGATTAACCAATATATTTACCTCAACCTATGCACTATTTTTAAAAATACCCTGATCCCATTACAACATTAAAAAATTTCTCTCTTTTCAATATGCAAATGTATAAAAAGCATCTTAATCAGATGATGCTGCATATGGATATTTCTTTTCAAATACCACTTATTCTTTTGCATCACTCCCTAGTCTTTTAAGTTAAGAATCTTTTATTTTCTTCAAAAACATTCATGTTCATTGCAAGTTTGGCTGCTTGTACTGTCTGCAAGTGGGTTTGCTAAATAACTATATATATATATATATATATATTTTAAATAGGTAGGGTAAAAATTACCGTCCTTTTCAGGAGAGCCATTACTTTATTATGGGTAAGCACAAAATTTGTCCAGCTGACATGCCTTGGTATCAAACGTAAGTTTCTTATTTCAACAACAAAGGTGTGAAAACAATATGAAGAAATACAAATAAAATAATAATACCAACCTGTAGCTGTGGACATATAGACTTCAGGATCTTGAAACATGCATCTCGATTCCGCAATGAGCCAAACACATACTAAAGCACACGAACAAAACAGATTAAGAAATAAAAAATTAAGCAAAAAAAAAAAAAAAAAGAAAAAAAATCCTTAATTTTTAAAAATGTGTTATTTCTTTATACAACATGCAAAGTTCATACTTTGTCTCCAGTGGCAGTGATAATGGAGATTGCATTGGGTAAAACCCGTGCTGTGTTCTTCTTCTTTATAATCTGGATTGTGGACTTATGTATCTGAACCTGGGGAAAAATAAAAAAACTGAATAAAATATTTACATTGTGCATGGTTCAGAAATAGAGCTACATTAGCTGGGTGTCAAGGATAGAATGCTAATACTTAATATTTAAACGTTATCATTTATATTTCATATGACATTTAAAAATTGTATTGTTAATTATTTAAAACACAGGCTCCCGGGATACTTCATCAGGTCATCAAGTAAAGATGACGGCATTTTATTATTGGACGTTAATAAACCCTTTTTATATTCCTGTTATTCCTCAGTTATAGTTGTTCATAGTTGCATTTAATGTTGTAAAATGTCTACAAATGAGCTACTCCATGTTATTACAATGCTGGCGATATTAAATATAGTTTTTGTGTGGTTTCTGCCAAATAAAACTAGGTCGAAGTGGTTGTTTAAAAAAACTGAGCACATCAGACAGCATGCATTAATATAAAATTGTGATTTTACTTACTGCCAGAGTTACTATTATAGAAAAATACCTCACAGTTTCTTGATACACACACACACACACACACATGTTCTCTAGGTTCACTGAAGAACACTTTTAGATCAAATTTATCGCAATATTTTTAGTCCCGTCCATGTACCTGACCAGTTTCAAAGAAATGATTTTGCTTCTTAAGCCACACAGTGACCTACGAATCTTTCAAGCAAAAAAAAAAAAAGAAATCTAACTTAAGGCACTGGTGATGTGAACTTAAATACTGGTGATGCTGAATGCTGAGTGGTTAGAACAGATGAGAGGGGGAATGAGGTTGCTGCTGAGGTTGTAACATAAACAACCTTTTTATTGTATCTTTAGGCACTCTGTTGCCTGTCACAGTTAAACATTTGATTTTAACAAGTCCAAGATTTTCTGGTCTTACCTTGGTCTCTTTCAGTAGAACAGAGGAGTAGAAACACACACGCTGGTTGGATATGTACATCTTGCCATGGTAGAGAACTTCTTTTTGGAGGGCACAGGTGAAAGCTGAGAGAGTGAAAAACAAGACATACTGTACTATCAACACCAACATGCTTTTCAGGTATCGTGATGGTTCGCAAAATTTATATTACATGTGTATGTTAAAATAAAGAAGAACAGATTAAATAAAGTCACTATAGCAAATACAATGTATCGTATAAACACTGAAAAAGAATTGACATAGACGAGGCTGATCCTGTGTATACGCTCATCTTTGGCAGACGCTAATGGATATTAATGAGTATTTGAATGCAACAATCATGTGACAAGGTGTCAAAACAAACAAGTTGTCGGAAACCAAAACAAGAGAAGACGCTTCTTGGCAGGTTGCGTAAAAAGCTTGTATTTTTTTTTTTTTTTGCGAGTTGGCTCTGTGTCTGCCATGATGGTTCTTTTGAAGAAAATTTAAATTACTCGGTGCCATGGAAGGGAGGTGGGGTCTAATTAGTATATTAGAATTACAAGCTGCACAAAACAATTTAACAAAATATATATATTTTTAATAGATAAATGTGCAAGGCCAAGACAATGATGCTCACATAATTTCTATGACTATCATTTATTTATTATTTAACTTATTCATAACTTAATCAATGTTTAAGTACTTTAGAGCTTTAGGAAGAAGGTGAACAGACACCATACTTACCATCAATCAACTCCTCCATCTCAGAGATGTATGGGAAATGTTTGTGGAATGTTTTGCTGTAATTCTTAATAATCTGTTTAAACAAAAATTGAATGTGTAATTCAATAAAAAAATATAAACAAGATTCTGATCTGAGATCTGACTGCTAATTAATTACAGGTATTTTATGAATATGCACAAGGCTTAACATGCTATATCTTGTTTTATGTTGATTACAGAATGAAATGTGCTTATATAAATGTGATAATAGTGTTGTGGAGTATCGTTTTTTATTATTACTTTTATTATAGCACAAATAAACAGTTGTTCCTTATGATTTTTTCTGTATCATGAAAAAAGCTCTTAATCTCCTTTCTAGTTTCAGAAAAATCCTGCAACAACAATAAATATTCCATACCAAAAGAAAAAATAGAATAAACTATCTGTTCAATCAGTTACACGTGCTTAAAAGAACGGTCTATGTGCATAGATATGATAATTTAGAACAAGTGCAATAATATGAATGTTGTCATTGAAACTACTGATCTGTTTCTGACCAATCAGAATTGAGAACTCAGCAGCACTGTTGTGTAGTGATAATAAGAATTATACTCAATTACATTACAATCTTAAAATGATTGAATTATAGAATCAGATACACACTTCTTAAAAAAAGAGAGAGAAAGAAAGACAGAAGAAAAAAAAAAGAAAAACTCACGCTGCGATTATGAGGTCCATCTGATTGTTCAGCCCTCTCCTCCTCTATTGTGCTGGCGGTTCTGTTGAACACATTGCCATTCTTATGAAATTCTTCGAAAGTCACACTGGATAATGTTTCCGAACTGTACAAATATAAGCTATTATAGTATGTCAGTAAAAACATGATGTACTTGATGTAGAACTGACATTTGTATATAAGAAGAAAAACTAAAACAATAGCGTTAAACGACACTTAATTCCATTGAGTATATAATTATTACAAAGTAAATAATAATAATAATTATTATTATTTTAACTATTTTAGTTGTCTAACAAAAGACAGTGACTGTGGCATGGCTCGCATGTGCTAACCGTATGGAGCTGCTTTTCAGAAGGTTCTTGTTCAGGAGATCAAAATGCGGCTCATCCAGGGCACGACCCTTCATGCTCTCAGAACTCCTTCTCATTCTGCACTCTTTGGACTTCCCCAGGTATCCGCCACAATATGGAGAATAGCTGCAGCAAAGACATCCAAAAAAGCATAATTAAATAATTAACAGTAAAATAAGGCTGCTTTTTTAAAATCTATTTTGTAATTTATTTAAGTGACAATTTAGAGGGATGAGGTATAATTTAGGAATTATTAGGATATTTCTAAAGGCGTTTTCAAACTTCTCAATTGCTCATCACATGCCATGAGATGCTTTCCAACTCACCATGGTTTAAAGAGTGATCATTTTGTTCCTGTGTATCACAGGTCGCCAGTCAATTGGATTGCTTCATTTTCTGAGCATTTAAATGTTCGCTTACATTACAGCATTTGAGCGACATCCTTTCCAGAGCAACTTGTATTCATTTCATTATACATCTAAGCAGTTGAAAGATAAGGGCCTTGCTCAAGGGCCCAACAGTGGCAATTTAGTGGTGATGGGGTTTGAAACTGTAACCTTTCATTTGAACCTTATTAGTTCAAACCTTACCCCTGCCCTGCTTCAATCTGATGTCATTAATGTTTGTTGTCTGATTTGTTTCACACAGCTAGATTTGCTACAGTTTATGAAATATTAAAACTACTAAAAGTAGTTGATAAACGTTGAAATGCTGCATATATTGTGTTAATTGTGTAAATCCCATTTCATACAAAGTGAAAATTTGTCCTTTAAAATTTTTTTTATTATTCCACACTCCAGTCTTGTATGTGGCACTAATTCCATCATCCAGCCATAAACTCAAAAGAAGAAGAGGAATCAATAATCTCGCAAAATGACAGTATTTTGCAAATAATTAGCAGAAGATCTAATGTGTCTATATTTTTGGGGAAATTTGTCAATTTTAAACCATTTAACAGGTAATAAAAATGTTTGATTGTGTGATTTTGAATTAAAAACTGAGCTATCAAGTCAATGAATCACACAGACTAAAAATAAAAAATAAAAAAGATTGATAAAACTGCATAACTGATTTAATCGCACAGCTTTAGTTAATTTTGTGTGTGTGAAAAACCCACGAACGACACCAGCAAGTCCTGAAATACTTGAGGAAGTCAGTCTGACTCCCACAATCATGTCACGGTCAAAGTCGATGACGTAAAAAAATTTTTCTCATTCTGCTGTTTGATGTGGATGATAACTGAAGTAAAATGTAGTCACATGACTGTTTGATAATATATTTACATAAAGAGCAGGTGTACAGGTGAATTTGTATATAAAATGTATATAAAATATAAAAACCCATCGTTATAATTATATCACAAGGACAAACAAATTGATTCCTTAATATATTGGTTTAATACAGTAGCTAAACAAGTGACATCAATACAGACCTCAAGGCTTTATCAGTTTAAACATTGACCCGGTAAAAAGGTAATTGGAATCTTTGTGGCATGACAGATTGTGTCTAAGGGAAACGGCTGGCAGGTCAGCAGTTTTTGACAGTAAACAAAGTGAAAACTGATATGCTGAAGAAATCTTTATCTCATAATAGCAGGTTCCAAGAAGTTCAGTGTCACATTCAATTTAACTGTAAGCCGAAACAAGTCATAATACACAGTTTAGTATATATCAAATGTACAGTTTAAAGAAAGATCCATATGTCAAAGCAGTGTGGAATAGTGCCTCCTCTTCTTAATCATTTTTTTGTACAGACAAGAACATTTTCTAATTTCCTGGTACTTTTAACAAAAGCACATTTCTGATCTAGAGAGATAATGTATAAATAATAATATAAGCTTAAAATAACTTCAAGCTGTTGAAACACTGAACAGCTTTTACAACATTTTAACATAAAGTAATTTGAATATTAACAGAATATACTCTATTTTTCATAACCTCTTGACAGTATAACCTAATAACATGACCTTAAAACCATTAACATCATCTATGTAGATTATCATATACATTTATTACTAAAGTGAAAGATTACCTTTATAGAGAGAAATAGTTTACCATCCAGGAGATTCATGCTCCATTTATTACAGCGGAGAACACTCTTCACACTAACTGCCAGCAGATAATGAAATGTGCTACTCCAGGCTAGAAGAGTGCAACACTTCACACACGCAACACCTCATAAATGCTTTATTAACTGAAAGTGTTCACCTGCCAAACTGGTATGTGGACAAATTGCACTGGATTTGACATAACGCATGCTCAGTCAGCAAGGTTCTTTGAATGTACATTTGCTTCTGCTCTGGATTGCATAGCCATGCCGTTTTGCTGGAATGGAACTTACTTTCTAAACCTTCTAAAAGCTGACAAACCAGTTTCCTTTTACCCCATAATTTCCTGGTAAAAACCAGACTGAGCAGACATAACAAAAAAGAAGGAGGAGCAACATACATACCATGCTGTAACTTCCAGTAGTAAAATATATTAATTGCCCTATGCTATATAAATTTAATGTCAACAGGTTTTTCGATAGTTTAAGTGACATCATTTACCACATTTCTATAATAAGTGCATACAAATTCTTATGAACAATAACACTGGACTTATTAAAATATTTTAATAAGGATTATAAACCACTTGATGCAGATATGTACAATACATTACCAGTAAAAAATTTGGACACACCTAACTAATTAAACTAATTAAATTTTTTTTTTTTTTTACATTTCTACATAAACATATGGAGCTATATAATTAGGTAAGAACAACAAAAGTAACATCAACAGTCAAGCATTATTTTTAGGCACAAATGTCAGTCATCCTGGAACAGTTCTTACAAGATCAGTATTGTCGAGTCCATTTGCGAAACCTCAACAAGGACCATGATGAACCTGGCTCTTATGAAGACATTTTCACCAAGTTTCACCAAAACTTACCTCTGCTGCAGAAAGCACCAATTATCAGCACCTCAGATTAGATGCTTTACAGTGCAGGCCTATCTTTTTTAAATATGGCATATTGTGGATGCCTTTGTCATTCTTTTGCAATGTACAAGAATTAAAAATCAAGAAAGACCACTGAATTAGAAGGTGTGACTGGTATTATACATTCAAACGACATGTACTAACTCTCAAGGAGACCCTTATTGAAACTGGTGACATGTTCATGAGCACTCACTCTTGGCCTGTAGGCCCAAAGGCCAGCCCATCCGATCCAATCCCACAGAAAAGCCAATGCAACACAAATTGCCGAAACTGGCCTCCAAACGTCCCAAATTCCAATCCGGTCAAGCAAACATGGAATACACTGAACAAACAAGTACAATCTATGGAAGCACAACCTCACAACCTACTGCACCCAAAGGATCTGCTGCCAATGTTCTGGTGCCAGACACCACAGCACACCCAGAGTTACTCCGGTGGCACAAGGGGAACCCAAACCCTTTAATGTTATGGCTCATCAGGGAATATATGACGCTACACCATACACCAGCCACTTTAAAAGGTGCACCTGGACACATGTTCATTCATGCAATTGTCCATTTGGCCAATCATGTAGCAGCAGTTCAGTGCATAAAATCCTGCAAACCCAAGGCAATAGTTTTAGTTATTGTTCATCATAAACATTAAAATGGTGGAAAATGTAATGTCAGGGACTTGCAATGGCTGGTTGGAGTATTTTAGAAAATGTCTGTCTCCTTGGATTTTCACACATAAACTAGTCAGTAGCGGAATGGTGAGAAAAACAAAAAACATCCAGAGAGTGTGTCTTCTGCAGGTGGAAATGTCTTGATGATCGAGGTCAGAAGGAAAAGGTTGGGCTGTTTTGAAATGTACAATAATACAATTATTGAAAGTACAATAATTTTAACAACCACTTTTTACAACCGTGGTGAGCAGAAAAGCACCAGAGCACTCAGTATGCTGAACCTTGAGGTGAATGGGATACAACCGAGCACCATTGTGGTGTAAGAGGAATAAAGCACTTCATGACATGCTGTTATGGGAAAATAATTGACTATTGGCATAGTTGTAGTATTACTGCTTTTGTTGTAGACTGTATCATATCACTCTATCCTTGATATATTTCTGGTATGTTTTATTCCTTGCGTAACCCTCAGTAATTTTCTTTGTTGAAAATGTCAAACAAGTCAAGAGCATGCAGGAAAACATACAATGTACATATTAGTGAATATATATTATTAACCTGGTACTGAAACATATTACTGTACAAGCTTCAAATGCTCAAATAATGACCCATATGATGGTTCATTTTGAAATCTTGAGCAGGTTAGTTGTTTACATTCAACATTTTTGTGTATGGTATGTTGACCTCGACTGTGCCAACAAATAAGTATGAGTCTTTCGGTTTCTAGTAAACCGAGCACAAACCATGATGATAAAATAATCACATTGTCTACAGGTGCTGTCTATGTTTTTTTATTTGAGAAAACAAAGCCTAAGATTAAGTAATCTTTAAATCAATTAAGATTTTAAAACTTTTCAAATTTTCAGAAGGTTAATACAAGTGCCCTTCTGGGAAGTAACGAAAGTTCAGGATAGGTTTTATTGCACTTTTAGTTTAAAACATTTGTGCTCTACATGTTCCATTCACTTCACTGGTAAACTTGACTCGTTTCTATTTCTTCTCTATTTCACTTACTCAATTCATTTTTTAAATATCTATAAATTTCTACGCCGCATCATTATAAAGGGAACTTTTCAGCATCGGCCAGTTTCAAGAATCTGAGAATCTAAGAAGGCTAAACACAACAGTAGGAATTAGTTATTTTGTATTATCATTTATTAACATACTAGGTAGAATTTCAGAGATTAGAAAATCAAGATGGTTTTAGATGGTGTTTAATTTATGTTTAATTAGTTTTTTTTTATATATATATATTTTTTTACTTTTTTAAACTTTCTTGGACTTAAAAAAGTGAAATATTGTACATAAATTTAAGAACTTTAACTTGAGTGAGTAACACCTTTGGGTACAAAGTAATACAAAATTGAACTATGAAAATTAATTACAAATATGCATGTAAATTAAACAGTTACTAATAAATGATAATAATTACTGTCTACATCTACGAGTCTTTGCACATGGTGGAATCCTGGTTGAATATGTACTGTACCATTTCCCTCTGTGTCATGCATTATACAGTAAAGATGTCCTGATCAGCATGTCATCTACAGCTACAAATTGTATCAGACATAGCACACATTCCTCATGTGTTTGTGTTCAACTTAAACTGTGGGTTGTGCCAGGCATGACAGTCATTTTCATTACATAACAGAAATAAGTTGATTTCCTGGACACCATATGGTATTGTTTCATCCAGCCCATAATGTAATGTTTTTGTTTTATTGGGATTTGTAGTTGCTTTAGCCATCATTTAAGAGAAGAAAAAAAGATGAACATTCTACTAAGATTTTATCATAATACACCATTAAAAATTTAGTTTATACAATATTAGAATTTTGAAATATAATCTTTTATTTTATTTATTTATTTATTTATTTATTTATTTATTTATTTATTACAAACTTTACCATCATTACATTTATATTAATGCTCCATCCCAACTATCATATTTAACTATACTATGTTGCAGTAGTGGGCAACTCACCCCAAACTATCCAGTGAAAATCTCCTGTTCATTTCGTTACTTCCATCCATGTTGCAAAGACAAATTAGCCCAATCAGACCTCAGCTTCACTCACAATCTGTCTTCTCCACACACTGACTCCTTCCTAATCATAAAAGCTTTGCTTTGTGCAACGCAGACCACAGGGCTGATGCTCTTCATGCACTATTAACCCCACCCACTCTGACCGAAGGCCACTCCCCTTTTCAACGGTTGCCATGGATGCATGGGCTCCATTTGGACTGGAGTGAGTTTGAATGGGGTTTTCTCTGAGGAAGCATGGTTACTGCACCACCACTCCATGCACAGTATGCAAAGTTATGAGGGAACAGGTGAGGAGGTGACAGAACACCCTTTGCTCCTAATTCTCAGATACGTATCACGCTGGTGACTGTAATCAGCAGTCATGCACAAATTCTTTAGGTTGTTGTGAACATAAAAAATGTAGGTGAACACGCACAGAGCGAGAGACAGAAACGGCGATATATTGTAATATATTATGTTTATACACAAAGATCCCACCCTATCGAATGTACTAGAAAGTAGAACTATTGATGAAGCTTATCAGAACACAATGAACACAAGCACAGGTACAGTAAGTATTGCGGGACATCATATAAGTGAGGTCTCTCCGCATCTCTTATCTATAGTAGAAAAATGTGATTCATATATGAATCTAAAACACACATACCGACTTTGACAATAACAAACTGTGCCTACAATGTTAGGAATGGCATAACACACCAGCACAGACCTAGCCCTTAAAGCTCAAAGTATTTTAGCCTTATATGCTTTACTGTTTAAAAAAAAAAAAAAAAAATTATATATATACACACAAGGCACAGGATTGTGCAGGATAGTGTGACATATCCTTTTTTTAAAATTTTTTTTAGCACAAGATAGGCAATATGATTAATATAATTTTATTTTATTTTAGCCACCTACCCAAACATGACTAAGCAAAAAAAAAAAAAAAAAAAAAAGTCACACATAGGCAAAGAAATAGTACAAATACACATGATCGTGTGTTTTACTGTTGTTTCTGGTTGTTTCAATGACCAAAAATGTATACGATGCTAATTTCTGTACAATTTGTTCTATTTTTTTGTGACATCATTTCCATATTCTGGTAGTGCTAAGAAATTTACCCTTATCCCTATTATACCTATTATATATTATTTATATAAGTAAGGATAACTTTTGTTCTACTTGACATATCGAAAAACACAGCCTCCCAGTTAACACACATACTGTAAGTACATTTTCTTTTCTTGAATGTGTTAAGGCTATGAGTTACCGATCGGAAGATCTGCAGTTTAAGCCCCAGATCCACTACATGGCCGCTGTTGTGTCCTTGATCAAGGCCCTTAACTCTTAACCCTGCTCCAGAGCTGCTGTATAATGGCTAAGATTTAAGAATTTTACTAAGCAGTAATGAATGTATATGAGGCGGTACAGTGGCTAAGTGGTTAGCACTTTCACCTTGCACCTTCAGGGTTCGGGTTCGATTCCCATCTCTGTGTGCATGGAGTTTGCATGTTCTCCCCATGCTTGGTGGGTTTCATCCAGGTGCTCCGGTTAACTCCCACAGTCCAAAGACCTGCAGATTAGGCTAACTGCCGTGCCCAAATTGCCCGAAGTGTGTGAATGAGTGTGTGAGGTGTGTATGAGTGCGCCCTGTCATGGATTTGCACCCGAGCCAGGGTGTAACACACTGTGTTTTCTGGGATATGCTTAAGGCTCCCTCCGACCCTGTGTACAGGATTAAGTGGAGTGAGTAATGTATATTTATCTTATAACTGTAATGGAATACGGTGCAGTAGGTAGCCTTCTATTCCCCACCCATATCCCCTGTATGGCCCTACTGTACTTTTTTCTTGCCCCTTTTGCTTCTTCTTTTTCATTTTGCCTTGTAGTATATCACTATAAACACTGAATTGTCTGTATTGCTTTTTCTTTAGGTTTTTACCCTTTTTTCTGGAGGTCACCAGATGTCCTTCTGGCATAACCCTACCACTTTTTCACTACATCTCAGTGGCTGGGTATTATACAAATATATATTTTTATTGCAAAACATGAACACACCATTTGAACCACTGCAAAAAACCTGCAAGAAGATTTAGTAGTGGTGGTGCACAGAAGAAAACCATGGCAGAAGGAAACCTTACCTACATCATAAAATCCAACGTCAGAAGTATGCAACAGACCATCTACAGAAGCCTGATGCATTTTGGACATGCTGTGGACTGATGACGTTAAAATAGAACTCATTGGTCACAATCAGCAAAGGCATGTTTGGAGAAAGAAAGAACACCTCGTCAACTATTAAGCATGGGGGTGGATCTATCATGCTTTGGGGTTGTGTTGCAGCCAGTGGCACAGGAAACATTGCACAGGTGGAGGGAAGAATGGATTCCACTAAATACCAGCAAATTCTGGAAGCAAACATCACACCATGTATAAAAAAGCTGAAACTGCAATGAGGATGGCTTCTACAACAGGACAATAATCCTAAACACACCGTACCTCGAAATCCACTATGGATATACCTCAAGAGACGCAAGCTGAAGGTTTTGGAACGGCCACCACAGTCCCCTGATTTAAACATCAGTGAAAATTTATGGGTAGAACTTAAGAGAGCTGTGCATGCAAGACGACCAAAGAATATTACAGTGACTTCTTTTGTTAAGTCACAAGACATTATCTATTATATTTTAGGAAGTGGATTAAATGGATTGAGAAAAAATATCATCACTGAGAAGAATTACTGAAAAAAGGTTAGAAAAAGTGTTTTTTTAATGAGTAAAGTGGATTGCACCATCACAGCCCATAGTAAATATAGCAATGGTTTCAAAGTGACAAAACAAACAAGAGAACGCTGCTTGTTCAATAACATTAAAATGTTTTTTTTTTTTTTTTTTGGTGTGTATCCCATGTTGAAAAATATAATATAGTACAAGTGCTATGGGGTGGTACTTGTTCATATTTATAAAATGTTCATGTATATACTATACATTAATATAGACACTGAATATGTCATCTCCAGATTTACTGCCACCTGTAAAAAATATTGCATAGCAAACCTAAAAACATAAGGGAGCATGAAATGCACAGTACATGGAAGAGTGAAGAGTTGACGATCCCAATACAATACAGACCTGGTGGCCACAGGGGAAGCTTTACCAAGTGTTAGGATGCTACTAATTTTGAACAAAAAACAAACAAACAACAAAAAAAAAAACTCCAGGCAACTGTGCTAAAAATATATTTATATAAAAAAGAAGAAACTTACATCATATTCCATGTGTTAGATCTCAAAATATGACTCATTGTATGATTTAGGTATTTATGAACATTTTAATAAAGGGTGCCAATAATTTTGGAATTGCCTGTAGGTTAGGTGAGAAAATAAATGAGCACCACTGGTGCAATGACTTATTCCTCTGGTGGCAGAAACAGCATTAAGTACTCTTCATACTCCTGTACACACCTGCCACACTCACATACCATACACACACACACACACACACACACACACACACACACACACACACACACACACACACACACACACACACACACACACACCTATGTGTGTGTTTTACCTATGAGCACTTCAGTGAATTTCAATAAACACACTGAAAACTCTGTGTTCTAATACAGCATTATTGATTGCTCCAGCCTATACTGTATATATATATATATATATATATATATATATATATATATATATACAGAGCACAAACAGAGAAACATGTTTCCCAATGAGAATGGCAGTGATCAGGGGGCAAAAACAAAGCGAAACAAGCGGGTGAGTGGAGTGCAGATGTTAAATGAAGCTTGTTTCAGAGCTTGCATCAGCCATAGTGTATCTCTTCTTAGAAGGCCCTTGGGCCTTCTTGCACCTTTTATTACAGGAGCCATTACCCGAGATTATGACCAGCTCTCTAAGTCTCTAAGTCAGCTTAGAGAGAAATGAAAGGAAAAATGTGTTAGCTTGTCATTTTAATCACCGTGAGTAACCAATTAGTCTGGTCTTACCAGCTTGTCATGTTGCACTTATGGTATATATATATATAGGAATAATTTTTGCACGAATAGTATAGTCAAATGCATTCGCAAAACCCATCAAACACCATGATGAAACTGTGTCTCAGGAAGACCTTCCGAGGAAAGCAAGACCTAAACTTAAGAGCAGGAGAAGTTCATTTAGAGTTACCCGCCTCAGAAACCACCAATTAACATCATCTTGGATTAGAGCCATTTTAAAGGCTGTACAGATCATGAATAGCAGATATTTCTCAACATTAACTGGTGAAATGAGATTATGGCATATTTTGGACGCCTTCAGCATTGCTTTACAATGTAGAAAGAAATAAAAATCAGGAACGACCATGGAGTTAGAAAGTGATCCCAAACTTTTGAGCAGTATATATACACATTGTATATATACAGTACACAGTATGCAGCCAACACCCTAAACATTTCACTCCTGTACGGTCTGAACATACCAGATTACCCAAAGATTGTGGGCTTATTGTTTCTCGTAGCCATTTTTCTTTATATTACCGAGATCACAAACCTTTTTTCTTATTCTTAAATACAGTATGAAAAGGAAAGATGTGCAATGTCAGGAGCAGTCATACTCAGTGACATGAAAAAGACATGTGTGTGTGTGTGTTCCTTTAATTGCACGTACACAAAGAAGTCAAAACCATTAACCTACTGACTTACAAAATGAGAACGTCCTGTAACTTGGATTTTAAAGTCAGATTTACATACATTAAAAATGCTTTGAATCCATAATTCATTATTCAAATCTTTTTTTTTTTTCAACCACAGATTTTCCTAATAACTTCCCACCCTTTAAATGATTAACCATCGCATAAACATTTAACATGAACACACCTCAGGGCTCTGTCCAGAACCACGCTGTCCTCGCTGTCCCCCGAATTCTGTCTCTTCCACTTGCTACGCTTCATTTCCATCTCAGTGGACTCACAGTGTTCTTTACATACAAGAAAAGTCCATAAACCATTGAATTTCTTTCGAATAAAAAGATAAATGCATATCATGGGAGGATTTACCTGTTGCTAAGGATGTGAGCAGGACAAGCTAACCCTTGTTCGGACATGGGACGGATTAGATTACCTCCGGTTTCCAGGACACAGGCCCTGTAGACAGTAATGAGATACAGTACAAGTAGAACGAGAGCTTTCAACAAAGGAAAAACTAAACACACAAAGCTCCCTGGGTAGGATATTTGTGAATATAGGAAATAGGGACTCTGCTATATCTCTTTAGTTAAAGCAAATAAATGAGTGAACAGTATCCAGATGGTCAAATCAGGCAGAGTATTATTTATTAAATATTTATTCATAGTAATTAACAGATGAACCCCAGGACTTTGATGTGTGTAATAAACAAGGGAAATATTCATGTTCTTAGTTTCTGATGAATAATAAAAAAAAAAAGGATAGATTTGTGAGTTTCCTAAACATGTGTTTAATCTGGCCTGGTATAAAGAAATAAAGCCTGAACACCACTGCTGGATTGCTGTGGAGATCTCCTGCTGTCTGAGTTGTATCGCCATCTAGTGGAGGATGCAGTAGCACTATTTGAATAGTGTCTCTTATTGTTCTGTATCTGTTTAATTTGCTAAACAGATGCATCCTTGTTAGATATCTAGATAGATAGATAGATAGATAGATAGATAGATAGATAGATAGAACACAGCTCACTTGCACTAGTTTTCGGTTTGGCCACATTGTGCAAGGAACGCAAATGTTAATTTGCAAAAACAGATATCTTCTTTTTTTTTTTTTTTATTGTAAATTTTTTTTTTTTTTTAATTATCATTATTCGCCCCAATATCAATCAAATTGGTGCGGTGCTGTTTTGATTAAGTGAAAAACAACTCATCTGATTTAGGATTCAGAATGTGGCATGCATAAAGAATTATACTCAGCAGTCAGTTTATTGCAAGCTTTAATGCTGGTTAACCCGCTGTTAGTACGGGGCTGCATAGACACAGACTGGTCAGAGTAACCTTGCTCACCCCTGTCAACTTTAAAAGGGGCAACAATGGGCACTCAAGCATGAGAAGAGAACCTTGAAGCCTGGTCCAAATGAGTCATATTTTCTTTTACGTCACGTGGACGGCCTGGTACGTGTCCACCTGGCAACCGGATGAACGGTGGGAAGAAGGCAAGCCGGTTAAAGCGGTGTGATACTCTGGGCAAATGTTCTGCTAGGAATCTGTGGGCCCAGGCGTTGATATGGATATCAGATTGCGGTGCGTTATCTACTGTACCTAAACATCATCAAGGGCACAAGGGCACTCACATCCCTTCACAGGAATGGTACTGAGTAATGGCAGTGGCATCTTTCAGGAGGTAAATGCACCCTGTCACACCGCACACGTTGCATGGGAAGGGTTCGAGGAACAAGCTGTCCTCCCAATTCTTTTAATCTGGTCGGGCGGCTGTGGGATGTGCTGGAACAAGATGTCTGAGGCAAGTATGATCCTCACAACTTACAGCACATAAAAGTCTCAGGGTCTAATACATCATGGCATGTTCAGAGGTCTTGTGGAGTCCATGCCTTGAGGGTCAGAGCTGTTTTGGTGGCATGTGGAGGAAAAACAACACAATAGTGTAATAATGATCGTAATTTATCAGTTTATCATTGTATGCGAGTGCTATTGCTTTTAATACCTTCCTCTAATACCTACTATAGATAGAACTGACTAACATGAGAAACCATGAAAAGATGACTAACCACTTTCTCTAGCTTTTTTTTTTTATTTTTATTTTTATTTTTTTTAACATCGCTCCTTCATTTTACACACAGCAAGATAAAAGTGAAGAATGATGCCAGATGGGGGATTATATCTCTATATCTCTCTGTCTACCTGGATTTGAAAAACAAGAGATGGGTATAGAGATGATTGCATTGAAAATGAGGAGGGAGAACGAACAGAAATGGGGATATAAGAATGAATTGAGGCACAGGTAGAGAATAAAACCAAATCAGATGGGAAAATAGAGAGAGAGAGAGAAAAGCAAACAGAATTTGACAAGCTATTGCAATTTATGGCTTGGGAAGAAATTTACTATTAAACATGAAGCACAAAAATGTTGAGCTATTCACTGACTCATCGCTTTTAAGCCATTGGATACTGTATGTGCCTGAAATCATCGTGAGCAGAAATAATGCATGGTACTGAGATGTGACCTGATCCGCTGCCACCGAGGAAATATCTGGAAAAGCAGAAAGCAGACTCGTTGTAGACAGGTGTTTATCCAGTCTTTCTGTTTTTATTACAAAGTCAACATATCTACATACATGAGTTCAAATAAATCAGCAGAGAGAAGTAAGAGGTTGAAAGTGTGAACACTTGTTAGCACTTGGCCTGAAAATCTTGCAATGTTTTAAAATCTTGGGGCCCTTTTCGTCTAAATTCTTAGTTATCCTGCTTCATTTTCCCTCTTTTACATTGCCTCCAGTAAGTATTCACCACCTAGTGATTAGTTCACTTTTTAGTTGTATGCAACATCAAATATAAGAATGCAATTTTTTTTCGCCTTCATTTGGAGTGGCTCTTTACATAAATAAAACAAATTAGATTATTTGGATGCTCTCATAATTACTGTTTTTATTTATTATTTTTTTTATCTAAAATCTTTGTGAGGTCTTTCAGATCAGATCCTTTAGACTGCTGTCTTGAGGACCAACGAATATGAGATCTGTCCATGAGGCTTCAAGAAACATTGTAAAAAGATCAGCAAAGCTGAAAGTTGAAAAATTATGGCACAAACAGGAATGAGCCATTTTCCCAAATTTAGCGCATGGACAGGAAGGGTATTTGACAGAGGAATGTGCATGAGGTCAGCTACTACACCGAAGAAGTTACACAGCTCACAGAGTTTAACAGAAGAAACTGTGCAGACTTTATCATCATAATCATAATAATCAGCTCTTCACAGATCTACCGTCTAGACGACATTGACCAAAAAGAAGCCAGAGAAGGTATGGCTTCACCAAAATCTGCAAGCTTTTGCAGAAAGACATGAGGACACATTATTCTTGACCCGAGTGACACCATACTGCTACTTGGATACATCATGCTACTTGGAAATCTTCTTGTCATAAAGAGAAAAGCAGATTCTTGAGGTGAATGTGCTCCAGACAGAAAAAAGAATAAGACTCAACTAAAATCCAATTGAAGCAAAATGAGGGGCATAAAATAATACGGGAGACAAATTAGGGGACAATTTGTGTTAAGAAATGGGAGTGCAAAATCAAGATGCGCTATGCCAAAGGCGTAACTTTGGGTTCAGCATTGTGGAGGCTGAGATATCTACCCATGTAGGGCGTGTCCCCCCCCCCCCTTTTTTTTGGGATCACTTCATCATGTTTGTTTAACAGTGAATGATTTGAATTCTTCATTATGATAGGATACATTTCAATGGGTTTTGATTACTGGGTGAGTCTCATGTGCTAAGCTCATAGAGACCTATCCATGACGAGCCCAAGGACTACTTGCTGAAAACTTACAATGCACTTGACAAGATACAGAATTGTGATACAGGGGATTGTGGGTTAGCTGTGAATCCTTATCAATTAAGATTTTTTCAATCAATTATTGATTTGTAAATCTAAATAATTCTTTTCATTTTATTTCTGAAGGAGAAAGGAAAAAAAAATCCCATTCCCGTTCCAACATACTGAAATTTTGATGTTACACCAATACAAAAAAAAGGGAAAGACTCACTGGAGGGTGGATACTTTCTGTGGACTCTGTATGTGCTGTAGTATTTGTAAGATAAGTCAAAAGCTGGCTATACAGTATATACTGTTTGTACAGTTGGTTTAAAGTATTCAATTCTTTTAGATGTGCTTTTTACCTTAAAGGATGAGGAAATGCGTATCTCTCCTCTATCCCTTCAGCCCATGTTAAACTGCAAAGTGCATTTGAACATATGCTCCATATGAGAGCTCATCATTTTGATCTTAATGCTGTATATTGTGCAATTTCACCATAACCATTTCCATATATTTCAACAAACATCAGCCGTAATCCTATATAAATAAGCAGATCGGATGATAAAGGGTGATAAATATTAAAGTTAAAATAACATCAGTATTCCATCAATATGTGCTTTAAACAACAGGCTCGAAGAGTCGATGTGATCATTTTAACGTTCCTTAACCTCTCTCCAGTATATTTAAATGGTTGGTATTTTATTTTGGCCTAATCAATATCATAAGCAGGAGAATTGTATTTATAGTACAGACACTCTGGAGAGATGATCTTTCGGGCAAGAAACAGAGTACATGGTCATTTTCACTAATTTAAAGAGGGTTGTTTTGCCCGTCTGGGAAATTATTATTATTATTATTATTATTTATTTTTTATTTTTTAAGGAACAAGCTTGGTCCAGGCCTTGTGCGGTTCTGTTCCTACAGGACATTCTAAGAGAGAATTGTACAGGAAATATCAAAAAAACGTACAGAGGGACCATGTACAGTCACGTTAGCTTGCCAACTACACAACATCTCGTCGATTATATTCCAGCAAGTACTCGAAAAAAAAACAAAAAAACAAAACAAAATGAATATAAATATTGTTAAAAATACAAGCATAATATCAGGAAAAATTAAATTTTAAAAAATCATGTTGGTTAAATATTTGACGACGACGATAAGGCTCACTTTTAGTCTCTTGACGAGAAGAGTATCAGACCTACGAAAACTGTCCTCCGTCTTCCTCCTTTTTCAGACAGCTTGTGCTAAATCCTCTGGAACTACTCATATGAAACTCATCTGTGCTACGCCTATACACGAGTCCTCCACTAAACAAAAACAGAACGTTTTCTTCTAGATCAGTTTAATTAAGAGAAATTACAAATGGAACATCTGACTGCTTTCTGCAATCAGTCTTTGTTTTTTTTCTTTTTGCCAAGGGTCTGTATTTAATTTTATGAAGCTTTTCAGTGTTTCGTAGGAACGCTTCGAAATTCACTCGCAGGGGGAAATCTCACGCGACGTTTAGAGTCGGCAGGACCGTTAGAAGTGGAGGTTGATATTTACTGCCAAGGTATATGGTCATGTTATGGTTATTACTGCCCCTAGTGTTTATGTCGTTACACAATAAAGGCAGATTGTTAGAAAACCGTTTTACATGTGGGCCCAATCCAAACCAGCTTCTTCATTTCAAAATCTCGAACCTTCATATATTTATATATATTTATATATATATATATATTCTTTTTTTTCCTTGCCATTTTCAGGAGATGACTAAATTTAAGCCGTTGCTAACTCATTTTCTTCTCACACACACAGGGTATAAGCAGCATATTTGTGGAGAGAGAAAGAGACAGAGAGAAAAGGAAAGAAAGAGTGACACACATCAGAATAACAGTATTCACAGGCGCTCTGTCGAAAACCGACAAAATCTATAGACGTATCTGACAGCTCTTCAAAAGGCAAGGTTCAATCACAATAGCGCTCCAACTGACCAGGAGTAAAAGAGACACTGAAGCTGATTATATCACATTAATAATGTAGTGTAAGAAGAGTCAGTGATACAGCCGTTCGCCTCCGGAAAAAAGAAAAGAAAAGAAAAAAAAAACGAGAGAATCCGTAACCTTTGACCCTCTGCTGTTGTTGCTCCATTAGGCACAGAAGGTACGAGTTCTGCTTCCTTCACGGCACTGAAAACCTTCGTCATACAGGAGCTGACTGGAGTTCACCTCTGATCTTCTCGTTGGCAAATACAGTTCAGGTTAAACTCCCAGTAAAGAGTGCAGCAATTTTCCAGGCATTTGATTTCATTGTTTTTTTTTTGTTTGTTTTTTTTGTTTTGTTTTTTTTACATATCATATTTGTTGTTGTTGTGTTTGTTGTTTCGAAAGAGGTTTCATTTATTTATCCACGTTGTAATATTTCTAAAAAGGCGACCACGACATTAATATCAATAACTGAACACTGAGGTAATAAGCTTGCTGTGATACAGAACTTCCCTGGGAAGCTCTCGAGAGAAAACATTTTAGTTTGTCATTTTTGTAATTTTTTTTTCCCCCCTCCTCCAAACTAGTTTCCGATGTCATCGTATGTCAAAAAACATTCCCCTTCACAATGGCATCAAGAGAACAAGAGACTTTCTGTAGCGTTGTAGAACATTGACACAGGTGTTGGTGAGATGAGTGTGCTCTTCCTCACTTTATGTTGCATAGTGATCGAAGCTTCCCAGGTACTCGAGCGCGGCCTGGTAACAGAACTGGTACTCATCCTGGAGAGAGAGAGAGAGACAAAGACCGAGACACACACAGGGTCAAAGGCAGCATTTCATGCGCTTTCCTTCTTACCCTGACGCGCGCTTTGCTCTGGTGTAGGGTCATTCTGGACTCAAACTCCAAACCTTATGCTCTCTAGCAAATTTTAGCAGCCTTTTTTTTTCCTGATTTAGTCTCACCAAGTGGTTTTCTTATGACCTTCTTATGTTTAGTTCCAATCCTGTGAGTTCTCATCACATTGTGTGTGTGGAAATGCTCTTATGTTCTCTAGTCTCCATGTTGCTTGATCCAACCCAATAATTTAACCCTTTTGAAGGGGCGATATTTTATTATTATTATATATATATTTTTCCCCAGGCAGTATAAGTCAATCCAGAATAAGTACTGAGAGGTCATTTGAGTCTTGTATCGCTACATAGATCAAACAGACTTAAGTGCTATTAGGACGTTACGGGTTCCGGTAAGCCTTCGACGGGGACGTGTCCTAGTTATGAGAGAGTCTGAAATTGATCTTAAGGGCACTGTTCATGATAGATATTAGTTCGGCTCTCCAGCACCACTGTGTGTCAGTGTCCTACATTATATAATGCAGAAATATAATCCAATGTTCTGGGCTGTAGAAATATCATGGAATGTCATTTGAAGCTAGTATTAAATACATATTACTTGTCTATAAAGACGGTTGCCTAGACACTATTGAACATGCTGTTCCTCAAACAAAATTTGCAACTATGTAGGCGTGAACCACATACAGATGATTTGCATGTTCTACATTTTCAAGCTTAGAAAATCTATTTCAATTATTGCATAACCAGACTTAGAATATGAGTAACAACACAAATTTATATATTACCATAACTTTTTTGCCATACCTAAACACGGCCTTGTGTTACTTATTTTCTTTTACTTATTAAAAAAAAAAAGTAGGTTATGAGTTCATAACAGTATATAGTTTCAAATTAGAGGTTTCTTTTACCTCTGTCTGCACCATGGCTGGTCGTTGTGTGCGCAGCATTTTGACTGTTTGGAAGATGTCCACAGCTCCCTCGTAACGCATCCTCTCCAGCACGATACTAAGAGTGATGAACACACCTGTCCTCCCCACGCCCGCACTGAGAGAAGGAGAAGGAGAGAGATCAACAACACAGTGTGTGTGGCGCATGAGTCAGTAAGCAAATGAGACAGATGAGGTGCGAGAGAAAAAAGGAAGTGGAAGAGGAGGTTGACTCCTGCTTAATGAATCACTCTTATTTGATTTATTACTTGGTCTAATGTGATGCAGCGGCCCATGCAGGTGTTATCCTAACCCTTTCTTTGCCCTTTGGCAGCCCTGTCATTTTTCTATAAGATATAAGACACGGCTCGATATTAAACCTTCACAGTAAATCTCGGGGGTAAATATAATAACGGCCAAGTTTGGAGGCGTCAAAATGAATTCTGCGGCGTTTCTGTTCGCAATATAACGTCAGGCTAAATCTTTTTCTTAGCTTATGGATATCATCGCATCTATTCTGCAGATTAACATTAACATTATTAACATCTCTCTCTCTCTCTCTCTCTCTCTCTCTCTCTCTCTATATATATATATATATATATATATTTTTTTTTTTTTCTATTTGTCCTTGGTGACCATTCAGAACCACTAACAATACAATGGCACAGTTTGCAGAGGACAACTGACTCTGCCTGTGTCCTCAGAAAAAAGCACTGATAAGCAGTACAGGGTTGCACTGCACTACAGCTAGAATCCAGGGTTAAGTTTCAGCTGTGCCATGTGACTACCGTGGTCTCCGAGGACATTTATATTTAACCAGCTGCATGTGTAGCTGCCCTGTATTCGCATGAGGTCAAGTGCTTTTTTTTCTTCTTTTTTCTCTCCAAGGGTAACCATCTGTGGAGATTGCACCCATGACCCTTTGAGTAAGAGCCAAGTTATCGCAGATAAGCAGAACAGCGCTGCATCACAGATCAATCCAGTACTACAACAAACCTGCAGTGGACAGTGATTGGCCCGTCCTGGCCGAACTGCTCCTTGGTCTTGTGCACCTGCCCGATGAAATCGATGAAGCCCTCTCCTGATTTTGGCACTCCCTGTTCAGGCCAGTCCGTGAACTGGAACTGCCTGACTGTCCGTGACTGTCCATCCTTCAGAGAGAAACAGAGCAGAACCGGATGAGAAACATTTAAAACAACTTACAAAGCTTCGCAATGTCTCTTCGAACAGGAAGAAGTTTGGCAAAAGTATTACATCTAACCTAAGCCTCATATGAGGATTTTACAATAATATGAAGACACTGTAGTTGGGAGAAAATGTCATGTCCTCACATGAAGACCGTTCAGGTTTCAAGAGTCTATCATATACTGTAATTATTTTTATCCGTAATTACCGCAGTGCTGTAGAATTCCCAAATCTAATTCGACAAAAGCTGTTGATTCATTTCCTCTAACAGCAGCTCTGTGGATTATATCATATAAGCATTGATGTGGGGAATCTTTGTAAGGATGGTGTCAGTGCTTTGTAAGTATGTTTTCCATTATGAGCTGTGCTTTATGGTTTCTTTGTGGCATGCACAAGCTACAGATCTTTGTCTTATTCATTCTAAAAGGTTGCTAACCATTTCACAACTTGTTATAAAGTAAGTAAACCAGCTGACTATAAACAGGTAAAAAGCCTGGCATGATCTATTCAATAATAAATCGAATATTGTAACTGTGGAATAAAACACTTGTGATCAACTTTCAGGTGATAACTGTAACTATTCCTGCAAACTGTTCCGTTATACTGCACCCTGTCGTGTTTTTTTTTTTTTCCTTATATAAAATTACATTCAAATATAACACAGCTGGAACCCTGAGTAAATTATATTTGGTACACGGTTGCCAAGAAACCTTAGATTTTTGCATCTTTGGTAAGGCAAGCAAATTTAAAACACTCTATATGCAACTGAGGGAAAAAAAAAAAGTAAGCTGAGAAATGGTAATGGAAAGTCTTGTAGCACCAGAAATGTCTGAATGTTTTTAGGAACTGATTTTTTGGAAAAAATTTTTGTCTAAGTATTTCGTCTTCCTCATTTAGGCCTTGATTTAATAAATGTATGTGGAAAAACACGTAGCACACACGAAAAATGAGCGAGCAGAATCGAAATGTTTACAGGAGATGGCAAAAAATTATCGACGTGGGGTGTTCAAATCAAACCCGGACTTTTGATTGTGCACAATAACAGAACACAGTTATGAGCATAAAAATTCTCTTTACTTCTCAGCGTTTCAGTAGTGCTTTGATAACATTAACATTTGATAAAATTTTCTCAGTACCTCCTTTAACGATGAACTCAAAACACGTGAAAATGGCTTGGTGCGAGATCAGGACTGTACTGGAGATGTTACAATAACTAACAGCCAAGTTCCTGTAATGTGCAAGTGGTGTCTGTGGATGATCGTGTGTACGGTTCCAACAGACAGATTCGTCACTTGCACAAGGTTGGCTTTTCACGGATCAGGTGTTCCACTTGCTAAATGTCTACAAGAATGACACTAGTGGTCTCAGAGACACCTCGGCTGGGCTCGCAATTCACGCGGACATATGGCCTTCTTTAAAAGGAATTTTTTTGCACGATTCAGACGTTTTACTGCGACTAAGAGTCTCATCACCGTGCTGTGCTTGAAGTCTTCTGTAAATGTCAATCAGTTTTACACCTTTATTCACTAGTCCCAGTTTGACTTGAACGCCCCTTATATATTATGCACGTTTGTCTTAATGACTACACCATGTGGGGTTTGAGCCTGTAATGGTTAAAACACCAAGTGCAGGCCACCTGACTAAAAAATCTGTTTAAATTAACACCACAGGAAGGGATTAATGAAAACTGTAAGCCAAAAAATATATTAATAACACCATAATTACACAGATGTTTCTCAGTATTTCGTACTTCACATGTCGAGTAACACCATATTAGCTTAAAATTATGCTGCATTTTTCCCTGCAAGGTTTTCTTGACATGTGAGCAGGACACACACATGAATTTAAAATATTTTTTCCCCCAAAGGATCTCTCCAGCTTTATAATAGAAAAGTAATTAGGCATATTTGTGCTATGTTTGAGTTTCAGTGCTACGGATCTCAAGACAATTAACACACTTGCGAACTGCAATCTCCGAACTGATGCATTTTGACTGGCAATGTAGATAAAAATATCAAATTATCGAAAAGAAATATTATTCTGATGCAGAAATGCTTCCCTTAGTGTTGTGCAGAACTTACTCTTGCATCTGTAACTTTGAATTCTCTCAGGATATACTGAGGCATGTTGTACTCGGCCATGGGGTCCACAACAAAGTACTGGTAGCGGGCAGAGCGCTCGGCAGGCCAGTACTGGTGGCATTTTTCCTGCGTGTGCAAACAGATATAAAGATTTTGAACATGATGATACGGAGACGACTCTCACACGCTCGTACTTTGGTACAAAATTATGACTCATGTTAAAAATACATCATGATTTATTACGTGATTTCATTTCTGAAATGAGCATGAAATTACATTTTAAAATCTAATCTAATCTTATTTAAATCTGATCCCGGGTGACCATGAAGTCCTTCCCTGTTTATGTACAATCATTATGTACAATAGCGATACTAGATATAACCATAAATGTTGTGACATAATGTACATCAAATAGCAATTTTTTTCATATAATGTGCACTAATCCATGTTTGTACCCACCATATGTTTTGTGTAATATACATTTATATGCTTAAATTTCAGGCAAATACTTTATGCACACTTATCCAAAGATAATATGTTTGTTATGATGACTCAAATATAGCAAGGTTCATAATATATCATAATTTCCAACAGGGTGTAATCATTACAATGAGTTTATTAATTCCAACACAATTAAGGCATCAGCACATGTTAATGATCTTTGCTTGTTTCATCTCAATCATATACTGTACGTCAGCTTTTTTTTTTTTTTTTTTGCAGGTCGTTACCCACCCTCCCCATTTCTCTCAATTTGGTAAGCATGACCACGATGGTGGAATTGTGCTCCCACAGCATCCTCCAGAAATCCTCTGTGGTCTCCGCTAAAGGACCTTGTGTGGCGATGTACGCCTTCTGTTGCCTGGAAGAGGAAAATACAATACATTAGAATGCATTAAACCCTGGGGTAAATGGCAACGTGTTCAGAACACAGCAGATGTGGAATAAGGACATGCTGTGACCTGGCATGGGAATGAACAAGAACACTCTAGACAATCTTATTTAACCTGTAATGCAGTTTATGCTGAACTTTTATACAGTATATTTGCAGATGTTGTACAGTATTACTCTGTGTCTGAAATGACTACACATTCATTAAAAATGTCAAACTTGTACACACTTTCCTTTTACGAAAATGCCATTTCGCACCAACTGTTCGGCATAATTAAAATGCAAAAAAAAAAAAAAAAAAAAAAATGTAATGGCAACGTACGGTAGGTTATTTCATATATAAGAAACAGCTTCCTTACAATTCCTATTCTTTAACTGTAGACACATTTCACACATACAGTAGGTTATACCCTTAAAACAAGCTGATTTAGTCCTGTTATCCTGTACCTGTATCCGTCAATAAAGCTAGCGTTGATGTAGTCGGAGCCATCGAGGCCTCTGATTGGCTGCAGGCACACACGGGTGGTCTCATACGGCATGATGTTTACCAGCCTGTTCTTGAACTTGTTGCAGGGCAAGTTAGCCGTCACAAACCTGGACGTGTGAGCTTTAGTGTTCGCCAGGCGCTATGAGAAACAAATAAAACATTAGTTTAGTGTCCGGTCGAACTGATCAGAGGAGAAAGATGAAGGTGAATGAGAAGATTGTGAATAAATTACGAAATCAAATTGGTTAAACAAGCACCATCATATTCACTTTCTAGCTCTCTCTCGCACTCATTTTCATTACCGCTGGAGCCAATCCCAAGAGACTCTGGGCACTAAGCATTCACACACTAACATGCTCGCTCACTCACTCACTCACTCACATACTTGGAAATGCCAATTAGCCTGATCGGCATGTCTTTGGACTGTGGGAGGAAATTGGAGCACCAGAAGAAATCCACCAAGCACGGAGAGAACATGCAACATTGTTTCATTGTATCGCTCCATGGTCATGAATAAATGACACTTCATTTTATATACATGAGATGTGGCTTGTTGAACAGACTTTTAGACAGTTGACATGGTGTCTATACCTTGAATTCCAGCGCCCTGCCTGTGACATGCTCGCCACTCTCCACCTGTGCCAGTTTCTGCATGTAGGAGTAGAGGCTGCGCGCTGCCACCTCGGTGTTGCCGCAGGTGACAGCCTCTAGCAGGGCCTCATGGATGAAGCTGTACTGATCCTCCGTCTGCACCATGTAATTCCTCTGAGAACGCATCAGCGTCACGTGACCATAGATGTCCACTGTGCGCTCGTGACGGATACGCTCAAGCATGGCATCGATCACGATGAAGCAGCCTGTGCGTCCCACGCCGGCACTGGGGGAGCGAGAGAGAGACAGAGACAGAGACTACTCATTGTCTGTGTGTATGATGTATAATTAATTCTCCAAAGACACATTCCATGACCAGGGACAAGATCCAGCTGAGTTAATCAACCACACACTGTAAAGCTCAGAGAGAAAAACAGAGCGAGACAGAAGAGAAGATTTTAAGAGAAAGCTGATGAAAGTGGAGAAAAAAATCAACATCTTACTTTCTATTTAATCCTGATTAAAGGGCACATTACAGTTTTAGAGGTTGTCTATTCTTAAAATAACTTATGGGAAATAAGCCGAAATATAATATGCCTTTTGTGGTATGGAGTAGACTGGAGTGACACAAGTGCAAACCCAGTCTGGGTGTCTGTATGAGGGAGTCGGAGAAAACCCTTTGGATGCGTCATAAAAGCCGACGATGGATGGAATTTTATAAAATAGTTAAAATTTTAACAGCTTAGGATAATCCTGAACCCATTTCCAAATGGGTTGATCAAAATAATCAAAAACTCTTAAAAAGGCTTACAATATAAATAAAATAATTCTTTTAGAATCTTTTAGTTTAGATACAGTAGGTCAAGATACCATATTTCCTTTCACGAACGGCTGTAGTTTTATAGAACTTTCTATAGAACGTGTGCAAGTTTGACCATGTGAATGATTTTCCAGTAAACCCATTTGTATATACTGTACATGTACATACAGACATACAATATATACGCTCATATATAAAGACTTTGCCTGCAAAATGAGATATATACAGTATATATAAAATATTATATAGTTCAATTTAATAGAAAATATTGTACGCATCTTTTTTTATAAAAGGCACATATGGCAAAATATTATTTAAAATGTATTCATTATTTTCCATGTCAGTTTGATTTTTCTATTATTTAGCAAAATGCTATAAATCCTCCAATAGTTTTGTCAAAATTGTTCAATCAGGCTGAAATTGTGTTTTTAGCAATATAAATATGCAATTTAGTATCAATAATATGTTGATGGAGCTTTGAGAAAAATAAGGGAAAAAAAGTGCAGCTGATTGTTTCACTTCACTGATCCTGATACCCAAAAAAGCAATGTGATTGGCAAAAACATGCAAGTTCAAAGCTTCGAAGAGAGATTTATTTATTTAGAGAGAGAATATATTGCAATTTGCAGAAACATATTTCGTTATATATGCCAAATTGATTGAAAGTTTTGTAGTGAAACCCTTCATATACACCCTTCCTATCGTGTATATGTAACTCTCGGACTACGCAACCTGAAGGTAATCAAATCTATTCTGAAAATATGAATGAATGTCCTACAAAACACAAATGGAACAGCAGAAACAAGCAAAGTTTATTTAACTCATTATTTTTTTTAAAGTAATTTACAATTTAGCTGAGCAGCTGAGGGTTAAGAGCCTGGCTCAAGGGCTCAACAGAGGCAGCCTGGCAGGAACGAGGATTTAAACTCACAACCTTCCAAGCAGCAGCCCAGAGCCATAAGCACTGAGCCGGCATCCCTCAACGCCCCATGACTAAAGCCAAATTATATCAAAACCCATAAAACTGGATGGACTGTGTGCGTACAGTATGTGTTTGTGTGTGTGTGTGTGTGTGTGTGTGTGTGTGTGTGAGTGAGTGAGTGAGTGAGTGAGTGAGTGAGTGAGAGAGAGAGAGAGAGAGAGAGAGAGAGAGAGAGAGAGAGATAGAGAGAGAGAGATAGAGAGAGAGAGAGAGAGAGAGAGAGAGAGAGAGAGAGAGAGAGAGAGAGAGAGAGAGAGAGAGATGCCCTAGATTCTGACCTGCAGTGAACGATAATAGGCCCTGCATCAGGAGGATTACAGGCCTTAACTCTGCGAAGGAAAGCCAAGAATGGAGTAGGATACTCGGGAACACCATGATCAGGCCATGCCGTGAACTGGAACTGTCGCACCTCTCTCCTCTCATTACAGCCACCCTGAGAAAGAGAGACAGAGACACAGAAAGAGTAAAAAAGAGTTTAAAACTAAGTTAATATTGTGGACAGTAAAATAAAATGACCGTTCGTTTTCTATTTTCTATTTCTCTCAATAAAGTGGAATATATATGTAATTATATTAATTTATCAATCCGTAATAAATCTTTGACTAAAACGTGTGTTTTTATTTAAATCATGTTTTATTATTAATTCCATTGTTATTTATGAAGCTGGAATTTTTTCGTTACCTTAGTCGATAGGTTTCATAATTCAGCCTAAGCATTCATTATGTTTTAAGTTCTCTTAATCAAGGACAAATTTTAAAAAATCTGCCACAAAATCAAAAGGTGGGTGAGTTTTTAGTGCGAGTGTTCGTATGTATGTGTGAGTGAGAGAGAGAGAGAGAGAGAGAGAGAGAGAGAGAGAGAGAAAGACAGAGAGAGAGAGAGAGAGAGAGAAAGCGAGAAGCCTGATACGTGATACACTCTCCACAAGGGAGGAAGGTAATTATAGAGCCTGAGTCTCCAAGTCTCTGGAGGAAAGCGTCAGTAAGAAACACAGAGAATGTCAACTATTGAGATTAATTTAGACAGCGAGTCATGGAGAAAGAGCTACGAGCAGAGAATGTGAGACAGGCAGGGAGTAGAAAAGGAATATCACCTGTTAGTCGAACTGAAAGCAGACAGTGTGAGAGAGATAGCGATCGAGAGCTAGAGACGATGAAAGGGAAAACTAACAGATATTTTTAAACCTTATTGTATTATATGTGTAGTTACATTAGGGTGTATTATTTAATGTGTATCGTAGAATACGTTCTGATCACCTTGTGCAGCGAGAGGGTCCGGACACAGAACGTTGCGAGCTCCATGGTGTCCAGAAGTGTGACCTGCACCA
Organism: Clarias macrocephalus; assembly: GCA_011419295.1. Taxonomy (NCBI): domain Eukaryota; kingdom Metazoa; phylum Chordata; class Actinopteri; order Siluriformes; family Clariidae; genus Clarias; species Clarias macrocephalus. The sequence continues at coordinate 181,678 of JAAGKR010000239.1, read as the reverse complement.
GGCCATAAGTTTCTGTGCCTCTGCTGGGCCAGTACTGGTCACACTTTATCTGTTAAGAGACACACAACTACCATTAATCACAAGCATTCAGAACGTGATACATCATGTATACCTACTACAGTATATAGACAGTGTACAAACGTAGACCATATTACACAGAGAGAAACTAAATCACTCAGAGTCTCCATCCATCCACCTAGGAACCTCTGTAGTCCAACTAAGAACCATGGAAGCCATTTTTCCCATTTTCTATGACCATGGTAGAACCTCTGGCACGCATTCACACACTACGGGCAATTTAAAAATCTGCATGTCTTTGGAGTGTGGGAGGAAACCGGAGAACCCGGAAGAAACCCACCAAGCACGGGGAGAACATGCAAACTCCATGCGCACGGACCCGATGCGGGAATCAAACCCGGGACCTGTAGGTGCAAGGCGACAGGGCTAACCACTAAAGCATCATGTCAACCACTCACCACCTATACTGCTTTATCCAGTAAACAGGGCTGTGGGAGACTTGGTGCATGAGGCAGGGTACACACTGGATGGAGTGCCAATCCATCGCAGGGCTACACACACTTATTCACACGCCACTGGCAATTTGGGAACACCACTCAGCCTCATCTGTATGTTTTTGGACTGTGTGAGGAAACCGGAGTGCCCAGCACCAAGCATAGCGAGAACATGCCAATTCTACGCACACAGACTGTGAGGTGGGAATCGAACCCGGACCCTGGAGGTCCAAGGTGACAGTGCTAAGCACTAAGCTACACAAATGTATTAACCAAGAAATACAATAGAACTTATTTAATTAAGCACTACAATAAAGATATTTTTCTCCCTTTCAATATAAGCAACCAGATGACAAACGGGATAAAAAAAATGTCAAAGTGGACATATTTCTAGGCCCATATCAGTCCCTGCAAACATCAAAAACATGTAGCTAACAGCTAGTTTTAAAAAGCTACGCTGCTTAGCAAAGCATGGCATTGCTAGCATAAAAGTACAATTTGCACCTCAGGTTTCACTTGTATATTTCACTACCTATTATTTTCACTGACCATGTAGACATGCTATGCTAGCTAGCTTCCATCACATTTTCCACAATAGCTTTAAACACTGTGCTAATAAAAGCAGGTGTTGCGTTTTACACTTCGTCTCTTACTATCTTTTACACATTACAGTAAAACTCTCCTTCTCTCACATACACACACAAACACACACCTAAAGTTACATTTTATGTTACAGTAGCATAAATATGGGACTCTCTCACACTCACTTGGCACACTTTTCCTTACACACCCACTTCGAAGGAACTCTTACCCGTGATTTCTCCTCCAGTTTAGTCATCATCACTATCGACGCAGCTCTCTGCTCCCACACCATCCTCCAGAAGTCTCCGAACGTTTCAGGCAGCGGGCCCTGTGTTGCGATGTACGCGTTCTGCTTCCTGTAGCCATCAATGTAGTTTGCATTGATGTAGTCGCTACCGATAATGCCTGAAATGGACAAGCAAGAGGCATGGATATGTGCTTAAATACAATACATAGACCAGAGTCGTTTCCTTAGTATTAAATTGAAACTTTTTTTCAAAATGTGACGTTCCTAGCATAAAAAACAAACAAAAAACAAAAAAAAAACAGAGAGGCTTGAATCCAGGTTTAGCTGTGAGGTATATTATAAAGAACTCTGTCCTATCTGAGTCTGTATCCAGCCAGACAAGCACTAAACAAAAGGTGGGAGCTTAAGATAAATACATTGCGTCTTATCAGGAATAGACACATGGACCTTCTTCGTCCTGGAGCGAACACCTGTTTAAACCGGTGAAGAAAAAAAAAAACTTTCAGTGATAGTGGTTCTTTAATGTAATTTTTCACCACTTATACTTAGTGGTCGTGCTTTAGAGAAGAGCGCGTAGTAGAGCAGTTTATGGGCGAGCAGTAATACTGTGGTTATCTGTAGTAATGGGGGTGAAATTAAAACGGCTCCCATCGGAAATACGCAAGACAAATAAGAATGGGCTTTATGGCATTCCAACAAGACTGGTAATAAAACGTGTATTAGCATCCATAAATTCGAAATGCACAAATTAGTGCTTTGCAATGACCCAATATTTCACTTTACAGATCAGAGAAGTGGGGTACAAAGGAGACCAAGTTCTCTCTTAAATGATGCAATAACTTGCTTCGAACAATAATACAGATGCTTTCAGTGAAACTCCACCCTGAAACATAATGTGCCGAAAAAGTGTTTGGATTGAGATATTTTTGTTGCTAATTAGCGTGGTGCTCCTGTTTTCTTTTGTTGGTTGACGCGACGACAACGACGTTTAATCGGAGAAGAAATGTCAGCCACCTTGTTAGTGTTTTATGAGATGACAGGCATGATGATGTATTACAAGAAAGCTTTGAAAGCCGATCTGTCTGACTAGAGTATGCAGATGAGAAGGTAGGACGACTGGACACAACTGGTGGAGATGAAGCAGCGGCCAAACCCTATTGGCATCAGTGAAAATGTAATGTAGAAAACCACTGAAAGCCATTAGGTTTATAAAGGTAGCTTAAAAATATTTTTTTAATAAATAAATCTTGAATTTAAATTAGGTTAGATTTCCTTAAGGAAATTCTTTTCATCAATCAAAGAATGACGCTGTCTTCTATTAACAACCACCAGGTGGCAGCCTCATGAAGAAGCTGTCTAGTCATCTTTATTTAAACCCCAAACCAAATTATGCATTCAAACAAGTATACTATAGATTTAAATCTGAGCGCAGCTGTAAATAATTAAAGGCCTTATATATTTTTTTTGTTTGTTTGTTTTTACATTTTTATGACATCATTAGGCATATTCACACACGCTTTGTCCGCAAATGCAATTTTTCAGTTCATTCACTCCAGACAGGAATATTTGTCTTTTTTTTTCTTTCAACCATCTTGTTTATTTCTGGTTGTGGGATTTTTAAATAATCTAGCGATCTGAACAGGAAGTGACCCAAGCTTGGTGATACTGTTAAATGTTAATTAGGGTCTGTGCTGCAGAGAAGCTGATTAGTCCACATCCATGCACAAACAAGTGGCTGAGCCAAAAGGAATAACAAAAAAATTTAATGTGGATCCTGGATCTAATTTTATCATATATAATGTGTTTTTGTGTGTGTGTGTGCATGTGTATTCATGAATGTCACTATACATTTTTTGTACATAAAACAGTCATACTGTACATCATTGCTTGCTATTGTGTATAATGGAAAGCAGATGAATGGATAGGGCATGCATTTAATGACAAAATAATCAACGAAAAATCAACAGTGTAATGCCATTAGAAAGATATGAGATATCTATACGCACATTTGATATGGGCCTGTCTTTGAACCATGTCGTGTCATTGCTTTTTTTTCCTAATTGAGTCCTAGCCTTCTGTGTTAAACCCTCAGCTTCTCTTTAAACATCCAGGTATGTTTTTGTGAAGAATTTTGGAGCTCAGTTTTTTCAGTCGTACTTGCTACTACAGTACTTTATGCACTTGTATCAAAAATATGTTAGAAAGAACCACACTGTATGACATAACGATCACTCTAACAAGCTATTACATTTAGGAATGTGGATATTTTCTTATGAAAAGACTCTAGAGCCTGTGCATAGACTGGGCGCGTGATGAATGGAAAAAAGTCAGACTGCAGGTTACTACAATAATTGAAGGGGTAGGGAAAATGGCATTGTACCTGTAGGAAAATTTGATTACACCTCCTACAGTTTCACGAGCACTTTCCTTTTCCAATAACTTTGTGTTGTGCTACAATGCAACTTTTTCCCCCCACCTCGATTATACATACTGTATATACCCCACACAGGATATGGTTGAGAGAATGCTGTTGAGCTGCAGGTGTACCGTTCACTGGTGCGAGGATGACTCTGGTGTGATCATAGGCGATGACGTTAGCGTAGCGGTTCTTTGGTTTGTTCACTTCCAGGTTCGAGTGCTCCCATGTGAACTGCTGCCCAGGATCAATAGACTACCACATAGAAGCGGGAGAGAACAAGAAGAACTTCAAACGATGAGAACTATTCAAAAGATTGACACAGAACTGACAGACAACAGAAGGGTGAATTATTGCTGTCTTTCCTCCCTGATGAACAAACCCGCTTCCAGCTATTCCTTAATAAAACATCGACTGTATCGCAGTACGTGCGCCGCTTCCAGAGGCTCTGCACCGAGTAGCAGCATGACTGTACGGGCTGATGAGCTTCGACCAAGGTCACCTTGGATTTTATGATCACCTTTCTTTTTCTACTCATTCTTTTTCTCCCGGTAAATAATCACACCCTTGTTCACTCATCTGTCTCATTTTTATATGTTGTTTTTATCCTCTTTGTTTTTCTCCTTTCTTTTGCTCTCACAAGTATTGCCTCTCTCTCTCTTTCTCAATCCTCATAAGGCCCCCCACCCCCCACCCCACCCTCATCAGTCACCTCGTACTCCTGGGAGAGCCGGAGGTTGTCGTTGGCCTTCAGGAGCTCGGTGTGTTCTGCCAGCTCGGAGATGGGAATAGGGGGGTGACTCATCATACCTGCAGGGGGTCAAAGGTCAAAACGGAAGATCAGAACGGACCGCAATCGTCACTAGTGATGGGAACTAGTTTGCTAATGAGCCGCGTAAGCGAATGCAATAGTGGTGTGTTGTCCCGTGTGTAGGAGACGACATGGGTGTAAATGTTGCACATGTACTGTGCATACTGTGTGTATGGATAAGGTGGTGGGTGGGAAGGTATGTACAGTGAAAGGAATCAGATTTTCTCCTCGGTGTGATTTCACAGTTATGAATCATAAAAGTCTGCATCTCCAGAGACAGAGACGATGGCCATTTTGTTTTTCGGGAAAAAGAACACGGGGGCAAAATAATGAACCGAGAGAATAAGATGGAGGAAAAATCCTGTCTGTGATCAATAAAGCCATTTTTTGGCATCTTTTTAGTAGAGCTTTTTTTTTTTTTTTTTTGCCAACTGCAGCAGATTTGAAATCATTCAGAATTATGCATTTGGTGAAACTAAAGTGATCGACTCTCTCAAAGTAGCAAAAAAGAAGCAGCCTTGTGTTACAGTTGTTGACTGCCAGCACACACTAGATTTCCAAGGAGTTTTTTGTTTCTTAGCATCACTTATAATAATAATAATAATAATAATAGTTTTTATTTCAACTTAAATGCCGCTTAAATTTCTGACAACTGACGGAAAAATGCACGCACACCTGTACTGTACATATATTAATAATTTATCCCATCAGAGACTGGATTACTTTTTCAGTTTGTATAATTTGGTGTTCGCACATTTCAGGTTCAGCTTGATGAGGCATACAGTACAGTAGGCAGCACAAAAAGCTTTCGGAAAGCACTCAACTGCAATCACTTTTACTATATTGCTACATCATGTACTGTACAGTGCAATGTAGAACTTTCTCATCCTAATTTCCCACTTTCATTGCACAAACTGTCCAGAAGTCATTTATTTGTCATTTATTAACGTGGGTACTGTACGTCTGCGGCTTTTGTGAAGAACAATGTATTTAAGCTCTTTCAGACACTGACAGACAGTGATGCACTGCGGGGGAGCATTTTAGACACAGAAAATAATGCTTCTTTTGTGAATAAATCTTTTTGTGGTAAAAATTGGCAATGAAAGTGGGAAATCGAGTGGGTGTTTGTTTTTTGTACATACTGTAATACCTAGCTATGTTATTAGTGTAGACATACTGTACAGTACTGCAAATCCGGGAGCTACAAAGAAATCACTGCGTTCATTAGGAATCTAATGACCAGGTATAAATTAGGTACATGAACATGGCCAAGCTTCCTGTCTTACTGTATATCAGCTGTAAGATAATTACATTTGTGGAATAAAATGCAAAATACAAATTTCAAAGAAATGTTATTCTCCCGTGTATGGAGACTACGGGGACACCCTGCGTTTAGGTTACCAAAAAAAAAAGTAAATGAGAAATGGAAAAAAGAGAATGGAGCAGCTGTTTCTCATGTCCGCAGGGAATCAGAGAATATTATCTCTTGCAAAGGAACGGGTTTATTATACCGTGCCAGAAATCTCTATTTATGTTGAGTATCAATTAATGCTTATGTGCCAACTTTAAAGGTCACACTGAATTTAAATGGTGAGATTCTCTGCTCTTCAATTTTTTTTTTGGTTATCTTTACCCTATCTAACTCTCTCTGTATCTCTTCTCTCCAGTTTTTTTCTCCTATTGTTCATCTCATTGTAAGAAAATACATCTATCACAGATTCTCTTCTTTTTTTGTTCCCGCTTTTATCTTATGGATGCACATTGTTCTTTCACCAATATCTACATAAAGGTGTTCCTTACACATATATACACGGTCAAAGAAGAAAAAAACAGAGAGAGAGAGAGAGAGAGAGATGTGCGTGTATTAAAAGTGTGTGTGTGTGTTTACTGGACGTGCCTGGCGTCTGGAAGTTGATGCGTCTCATCTCGACGGGGTCGGTGGGGTGATGAGCCATCATTTCAGCGTTGTTCAGTAAACACTTGGTGCCAGGCTCAGAGTCTTTGCGCTTGCTAATTAGCAGAAACAAACACACCCACACACGCAAATAGGCGCGCGCACACACACACACAAAAAAAACACCCATGTACAAATTCAGGAGCTTAACTAGACTGAGGACACAGAAATCAATACATCCTATCTACAAGTCTAAAGCAGCATTTAATAGGGGTTCTAGCAGCCAACTTCCAAACGTTATGTAACAGAAAGCCGATTCGACTATTATTAGCCATAAACTTCCCTCATTAGCAGGTTTCAGTATTTGCTATTTGAGATTGTCTTTTTAGAATAAATGCTGTAATGTTCTATTAGGAAATAGAGGTCAGCACTGGCTTACCTGTCTGGTTTGCTGATGTCCCCAGAGAGTACCGTGTGAAATATGAGAGGGAGAGAAAGACAGAGTCAGGGGAAAGACAGGAAGAGGAAGAGAGAGAGATAATTCACAAGGGCCAGAAGGTGGGATAGGAAAAAAAAAGACAAAAAAAAAAAATCAATATTTTACATTCGTATGCACAAGCTACATGACACCTCCTCCAGATAACAGTGTGTTTCTTCTGGGAGCATTTAAGTCCTTTCCCCCTGGGAATGGCAAAGCTTCCGGACTAAATAGTAGGCCTGTGATGGTGGTAAGGCTCACCAGGGGATTTACATGCCAAAAATGAGGTCTAATAAGGCAAGGTCAGGGGAGTGCCTACAGTTTAGCAGACTCTGGGCGAACATTCTCCGACTACGCAAAATGCAGACAGATACTCCTTCCTGAGTGAACATGACTGCTTGCTTTAAACTCCATCTAGCTTTATTGTTCACTTCATAATAAGCTGCTCTCGCGATGCACTGCGGCTTGCAGGATTTTGGCACTCTGAATAGAAAAATCGGTTGGCAGCTATCCCATTATCTCCTGTTATCATTTAATGTCTTTTTTTTTTTTTACTCTGATACTATTCTCTCCACTACAAAAATACCACCCTGTTACATATTTAATCACTGCTTTAAAATTCTCTCCATTACACTGACGCTGTGTAATAGTGGCCCTATTACCAGCCAGCCATCTTTTTCCCTCGTACCCTTTCCTTCCTCCTTTCACTTAACCGTCTATATATGGAAAGCAAGCCGATAAGAAATTTTACACCATTTTCACATATTTCTTTTTTTTTTTTTCAGAGCTGCATCATTTATAAGTCTACTTAAAGTCTGCATAAATAAGTATCTACTAGGTAACCAAATACAAATTCATTATCTGGAATGAACAGATATTGTGTTCTAAACAGATAGAAATAGAGACAGGTTCCCAGAAGGATTCACAGGGACACGGTAAATAGCAGGTTTTTACTTTCACGAGGGTGTAACGGAGCAGTCAGGCCTAAAGCTTACGGGACAAATACAATTCAACATTTATTCATCCTTAGTAACTGCCTGGTCACTTATGGTGGCAATATTATGGACGTTGAGACAACATTGGCATAAGTTTTTTTTTTTTTTTTTTTAATGTTATGATCACGCTGATGAAATGACCTTGAAAAACAGGTATGTTATCTTGTTAAAGAAAAAGTGAAATATGGGAAACAGGTGAAATATATGATGTCATTCTTGAATTGTAATCCTTGGCAAACTACTGTAAGACCAGGATATGAAAACATTTTGAACCATGCCATGTTTTTTTTTTTTTTTACACATTTCTATAAAAGAGTACACAATCTTGTTTTATTAATTATTTATTGCCTGCCCCAACATTTGCCCATACAGTATCATTGTATTATAATGGATCCTTTTTTTTTCTGTATGGGGAAATGTGTATCGGCTGCAGATGCTACAGATAGAGAATATATCGCAATCACTGAAGTAGTCATTTTATTAGGTGTTCTAGTCCTTTGTTTCTTTGAAATAGTAAAAAAAAAAATAAAAATAGTTGTTCATTTAGTGATCACTCTGGATTGTCTGAGAATAAGGTGAGCCCCTACATAAGGCTGCAAAAACCAAATTAACAGGAACAGGATTCGAACTTCGGGCACGTCAGTGGAGCGACCATGGGCTTACCACTGGACCACACGGCTGCTGGGTTCACTCAAGTAATAGGACTTAGAGATGTTACAGTACAGTAATTTGGGAGTTAAGATGCACCTCACGGTAATATTTCCAAAAGAAAAGAAAGAACAGAGAAGTAACATTACACACTAAGAGATGCATGACAAGAGATAATTTCAGGTCGATTTATCAGTGTTGACAAATCAGTGCAAGGATTTATAGTATTTCGAAAAAAAATATTCTGACATGAAAACAATTTCTAAATAATATCTTGTGCCTTTTATGTCGCTCAAAGAAAACACACACAAAATATTTTCTAGAAATGTGTACTACTTCTCACAGGCTTTCCAAAAATGTGTTTTACTCAAAACTACCAGAATGGATTCATCTAATTTTGCAAAGAAGCCTACTGTATAGGTAAATAGGTCCGTAACAATTTTACTGTATTGCACTGAAACGGTGAAACTGATGTCTAAACTTGTCTAAACTAATGACCGTTACTCACTTCTTGTACAGCAGGATAGCGATGACGATGCAGATGATGAAGACTACAGCCAGGACGGGTCCCACCACCCAGATGAGTCCGTCTCCAGCATCCAAAGGCTGGGGGTCTGAGTCAGGGGCAATAACCGGGTCCGTGTAGGGGCTGGCAACGAACATCTTCTGAACACACAAACACAGCAGTGTTACACGGAGGAATGAGGTCACTGCTGTCTCTAGAGTATCGCTGCTTTGCTGCTTAGAGATTTTTTTTTTCCCCCCCAAGAGAAACTGGAGATGGTCAAAACTGACAGCAGTTTCCTTTGGTTTCATTTTCCGGGCACAGCGTGTGTAAGGTTAAGCGTAACACTTTATTTTTACCCTTTTTCACACTTAATGTGAATCAGAGGTGTAAAGATGGATGTTTTCAGCTAATTAAGCCTTCAGCTGTATGACAGATGAGCTTAAATACAAGACAGGCCACAATGACTCATTCCTTCTTTTTTAATATCATACCTTTGTACTGTATATTAGTTCAGAAAGGAAACCTGGCTTGCAGGGGAGGTTGAGAAATAGTTCAACTATCTGCCTGATTATGGCCTAAGACAGCCATATACCTAGAGCACAAGTTCATAATCATGTTTTTATTTGCAGTAATCTTGAACTAACTACTACCTCAGTTTTATCTCCAGTATTTTGTTTAGCTCCTTTTTCCCTCAGATCTAGCCTGCTCTACTATTCTTTCACTTTATAGATTCTTAGTCGCAACAGCTGCATAAATTATGCATGTGACATGCAAATAAGAGATTAATGGGCGGGGTCCGTGCAGCTGATCGATGCCATGAATCAGACTTGTTTCAGACGTTTCGTGCTTTCAATTCTACACTTGTTCCTATGCAACTTTAATGAATAAATGCCACTGGGGTAATTGTTAATGTTTTCTTTCTACCGAAAAACTGATTTTAATTTGTCTGTCCTGCAGCCGGGTGCACTGTGTGCATTACTGTATGTTATATAGAAGAAATTACTTGCCATAACTGTTGGTAATGTACTGTAATGAATGACGATTTAGATAGATCTCTGGTAGGTTGCACTACAGCTAAGGGTCTTATTTAGAAACATAGGGTATAAAACAAAGACACTATATACTGTACAACATAGTGCACTATATATAGTATACCTAATATAATGCTATCTGAGATTCATTCAAAAGAAAAGGATTTTCATTTCTTATATCAAGCAACATTTACACGGTTTCCGTGATGGAGAAACACGGCAGCGATGGTGAATTTCACGGAGAATTCGAGCGAGCACATTTACATAAACATCTCAAAAAAAACTTGCTTGCTCAGCTGCGGCCTCTTACCCCAGTGGTGGAATTGAGTTCAGCGAGGATAAAGAAGACGTACTCCTGGCCGGATTCCAGAGCACGGTTATCAAAACCACCGTAGTCCAGCTGGTCCCCAAGTGTGAAGAACGCAGGCAGGGTGGAGGGAGTGAAGCGAGCGGTGATGTAGGCACGACGAAGGTCCACTTGCCTCTGTCGTGGGTCATGCTGCTTCTGGCTAATGTCCTTCAACAGCTAAAAGAAGACACTCATTGGAAATCAGTTTATCACTACCACTACAAGGTAGAAAGACAACAACAACAACAAAAAAAAGTTGAAAATTACACAAATGCAGGTGAAAAACTCTTTTTTTTTTTTTTTTTGGACACTTTTAAAACCCTTAGTGGATTTAGTGTCATCGAGGTGCCTGTAATCTGGCGGCCACAAGTGTTCATTGTCCTCTTTAATCGCATCATACATAAAAAATAAGCATGATCATAAATAAAAAGGAAATAAAGACAGGTTGTTCATGTTTTGCCATGTGTATTTTGATTTATTTTCAGTCACTTGCTACTCTAATATGTGCACCCCTTCTGTGTCCTTGTGCATTATTTATTGATGACTCGGGTACAGAAACTCCCCTTGTTTAACATTGACTGATCTTTGACTCACGCTACGGATGGTCATCACGATAATCGGCTTGCCTCTAACAAAACTCACTGACTATACACACTTTCATCTCGCCTCCAATCACATGTTCCATCCATAAATCATCCTGTCATCATCCACAAATCCGTCCCTCTATCTCTATTGCGTGCATGTTTGGGATGTACACACACTTACACAGGCTGAAGTTCACAGCTCTGCATTACGTCTCTTCACTTATCATGTGCTCCACACTCAGAGGACAGACAGCTGAAAGTCCCCGAGTAGCAGCTAACTTCAGCCCCGCACTTAATTCTGCTGAGTACCCTCATCACTCAGACTCAATATATACCGCTGCCCGCAGGCCAAACAGCATCAGGGACGCACCTTGAAGTTAGACACGGGTGTGCCGAAGAAGCAGGGAGGAACAGCACTGTGGTTCTTAGAGCTTGATTTTCCAACACTTCCAGTTGGAATCCTATTCTAAGAAGCGCCGGTAAACTTAATTGTTTAAAAAAATAAAATAAAAAAAGCGTGACTCAAGCCGTACTTCAGCTCTCTGTCAAAATGCCATACTACCTATAGTGTGAGTACAAAAAGTCAAAGGTGTTTACCCACCAGGAACGCTGACGTGTTTCACCACTGACATTTGCTCAGGCGCTACAGGATGTTGGCTTAATAAATTTTTAATAGAAATCCGGATTTTCATATTTTAAGTCCGTGTGGAATCTAATCGGAAACTCATGATTATTAACCAGATTTCATAACTCATAAAATCAAGTTTTCAAATGAAAATAACACATAATTCTTTAGACTTTTCTAGCACTGTGTATGTACAGTAATATTTAAATAAAGTAAAATAAATAAAATAAAAAAAAACTCTACACACATACTGTACCTAAAGACTGAGCTGATTATTTTAGTATAACACCTGTATACAGAACAAAAATGCAATTGCAACTAACACTATTATTAGTGACAATACAGTAAGACACTTGGTAATGTCAAGTATTTGCATTGAATCAACAAGCAGGTACCTTTCAGTCAACCTATTCTGAGCTACCTAAATAGCACTTCTGCACATTTTTACAGTAGGTATAATGGCATAAATGTTAACAATGTTTTAGTGACAGTGCACTAAGGCAGATTTCTGTTTACCCACCAGACAAGCCAATTTGCAATTCGCTGACATTTGCTCTGAAGCGTCAGGGTGCTGGCATAATACTTTTTTTTTTTTCATAGAAATCCAGACTTTGCATAATAATGCAAGTTCAGTACAACCTGTTTATACAGAGAATGCTGGTTGCTCATTCAGTAATTCCACAGACATGCACTGTTTAAATGCATTATAAATATTTCCCTTCAGGTCTTCATGATATCTTTCATGCACTCTCTCCTGTGAGTCTAAACACTTTTTAAAAACTATGTTCGGTTGGATTTATCAGGATCAGGCTGAAGGATACCTTCTTAGGTTTGGACAGAGCATAAATTCATTATATTGCACAACTGATGTATAAAATCACCAACGTGCTTTCCAGTTCCATGCTTTAGTTGCCAAGAAACCAGCTATCCTGCAAAGTTCCAGTTAACTTTGTAAAACAGTTTCAAAATTGGACTGCATCAAGCAAACAAAACATATCAATTTCCTAGAAAAGGGTTTAGAAATGTCCAACGCATTAATAAATGTTGAAGGGATTTGTGTTAAATGTTGTCAGTGTTCTGGAAAAAAACACGAATGATTCTGATCTGTGGTCACTTAAACGCTTGATATGAACTGAGAAGTTGAAATCAGACATCAGATGTTTAATAGCGAAAGAGTTTTTCCATACGTACGCAAGGCGTCATGAACTTTGAATTAGGATTACGGGAAACAGCTGTGTGGCCATAAGAAAACCACTTGTTAGTGAGACCCTTAAAAGTCTTAAAGTCTTCGGTTTGCTAGGAAGAATAAAGACTAGACTTTGGAGCAATGGGAAATTTGCTCATGTGGTCTAACGAGTCCAGATTGTCCCTATTCCAGTGCGACGGGGGCATCAGTATAAGAAAGCAAGCGCATGAAGCGATGCACCCATCATGCACTGTACACGCCTCTGGAGGAAATGTTATGATCTGGGGTTGCTTTAGTTGGTCAGGTCTAGGCTCAGCAACGTTATGTGGCAATAAAATGAAGTCAGGTGATGACCTGAATGTACTAAATGGCTCTTCCTTGATAATATGGGCGTTTTTCAGGACTCAAAAAATTCTGGAAGCATTTGGAATCATTGTCACACCTGAACTGGTCACCACATTGTGCGCTTTGGTCAAGCAATAATATTTTATTGTGTTTGACTTTTTTTTAGGCCAGGAAGTGTACTTTGCTACAGTAGTTAAGTGAATTGATACAAACTTGGGAAAAGCACCAAAACCATATGTGCCATATATTGTTGGCATCTCCTACAAAAAAAAAACAAAAAAAAAATTCAACTCTTCTAATTAAAACCTATGGGGGAAGCAAACGCTTTAACTGGAATGTAGACAGATGGCCGAAAGAAGACAATAATAGCAGTCATGCAGCATACCTCTTCCAAATCCATTTCATCTGGGCTCTTTAGATGCCGGTTCCCTCCTCGGCCTCTCTTCAGAGGAACCACCACCACATAGATATTCCTGTGAGTACAGAGAGACAACAGTGTGAGCCAGCTTGTCAGGCTTCTCATTAACTAGGCTTGCAGCAGAACAATGGAGTCTGCTAATAAATGTTTTCAGCACCAAACTCCCTGAGGAGCTTCTGATCTTACTGGCAGGTTCCACACCAGCAGACGCAGAAGGCATTGGCGCATACAGGTGAATTTAATACTGCGCTCAACACAGCAATTTATCATCGGTCAAGCCCATGGGGAAAAACACTAACCCGAGCAATTCTGTGGCCTGAGAAAAAAAAAAAAAGAAAAAAAAAAAAGAGTGCTGTATGAGGTGTGTGTGTGTATGTGTACTGTATGAGATGATTGTTCTATGAGGTTTGGTTGCAGATGGAAATGCTAGTGCAGCATTTCCCCCCTGCCCCCCCCCTGCAGTGTGACTGGGAACTTCACAAGACAGACAACTGGGCAACAAAAACTGGACCGAGAGTCTGAATTATTAACATATTGAGAAACTCGAAGAAAAATGGAAGTGTGAGTGTGAAGTAGTTGGGGTGGGGATGGACGTGTGTGGTTGATATACAGTATGCGAATGGCTGTGTGATTCAATTTCACTGTGTGTGTTTGGGTGTAATGGAGATGTGTTTGTACACATGATTCATATGTCAATCAGGCTCATAACTAGGCTGCAGTCATATTGTCATTTGACCTGTGGGTTAATGCTACATAAATTGCTTTAATTGTACAATTAGACCAATTGTATGTTTAATGTATTTATGTTGTCATTTGCTTGTGTTTTCATCGTTTCTGTTGAAGTCCTGTCTCCAGCTATGGCTTGGCATTGATTTGTTGCCTGATTGTGTTCAATCTGGTTGTCTTGTTCTATCTTGTGCATTTACTCATTTGCTGCAAAGTCCAAGCTTCGATTCTTGTTCTGTATTCGTCCATATGCTACATACCCTAGTTTAGACACTTACTAACTACAGATAATCCTTGCTCCACTTTGCCGTGCTATAGACTTAATTCTTGGATTTACTCAAATTAAAAAATATATACTAAGGTTTTGCACATGCACAAAGAACAAGCTTGGTGCTGCAAGGTGACATTCTCCTTTAATATAAAAAAACATGATTTATGCCAGATGCGTGACAATTAGGTAATTAAAAAGATCTGATTTAACATATTAATGTAAGCTTTGTCATCACGTTAAGTTGAAGCTGTGTGTAATTCTATTTAATGCAATGCAAGTTTATCAACATAGACAAAATGACGACGGTATCATCTTCACGATTGATAGTATGTATCACAATATGACAAAATAGTGGCGATACAAATTCAATAGTTTTTAATAAAGTGAATGTGGTACCAAAATAGATTCTAACCTCCAACTTACTTGTGACAGTGGAGATATAAAAACATTGACCTTTTGATACCCGCTGTACTCAGAAACATGTAATTATGTTAATATATGACAATAGTCTTATTATACTGTCACATCGCCTCAGCTCTACTCCATCTCTTCCTCAATTAATTGCTTGGCAATTTTAATATCCATGTGGTTTCACCAAGTATTTCCAGAAAGTGCTGCACCGCCTTAACTGTCTGTATAACCAGTTTTAAATATCCACAGTTCACTAGCTCACGACTCCCTGGCCATTCTCTTAGACATGAAGATCCCCAATTCACCATCTAAGGAAAACCAGTTTACAACCTCTAAAACATCTCAACCACTTCTTCCCTTTTTTAAAAATCCACAACAATCTATTAGTCACCTCTTACTGCACCTGCTTCTATACGGAGTTAGATCAGTTTCATAATTCACATATAAATGTAACCGGATGCTCAAATGTAGTTTTTTTTTTGACCCACGTATGAATGTCAAGTTATTCTTTAATGTATTTGTGATAATACTTATTTAGAGACTGACAAATGTCCATGTTCCATGTACAAACTGCTCGCCTTTTGTGAACATCACTGCATTTGTTTGTGGATATTTAAGTCTATCAGTGATCGTATGAATGTAAATGCAAGGGTATGATTGAAGGTAAAGCATATTGCATTATACATATATATCTACTCAGTCAGGCAGAACATATAAGCCCGGGTATATGTATTGATGGAATGAACAGATTTACAGTAGAACGTTAGCACTGCTTCAGGTTGCTGCACTCCACAGGTAAGTTACAGGTATGTGAAAATCTGGTAAGCTGTACATGATTACACATATCTATAAAAATAAAAAAGTTTTTGGCTGTACATTTGTCAGAACCTGCTTTTTCAAAGATACCTTTTATGTTTCATGCATTGTCTCATTTTCAGCATGTGACACAGCATGGTTTAATCCAAAAAATATGCAAGTACACTATGAAAACTGAATATTTAAAGATGTATGGACAGATCCATGTGTGTTTATTCTTCCTATGAGAAAGTGAAAGCAGTTTGTCTCGTATGTTACAAAAACCATGGCACTAATAAAAAGCAGTCATGTGAAGCGCCACTTCGGGATAAATGCAGGTCGTTAAAACAAACATATCAGCAGTAGTCAGAGGTGAGGGCGTGTACAATACCCGAACTGACAGCACAATGTTATGCACTGAAATCAAAATGTTGAGTAAAAGTGATGTTATGAACAGTTGTGTGTCAGATTTAATAATCTACTTTGTAGGAGACATCTGATAGCCTGTAGGGAATACCCTTTTGGAAAAATAAATAAATAAAATAAAATAATTGTGCATCAAACCACATCAGGAAGTCTCACAAATCTATGTAAAAATACAGGGAGGTTCACAAAATTTGAGCAGTTTGTAAATGCAAATCAATCATTCTGTTAATAAATGTATTTACAAAATACAGTTGTTAATTACCTTACCCTGTGGATTACTGAATACAATGTGGATTACTGAATACATAAATTGGTCAGTAACATATTTACATACAGTATATGAAAATTATTAAGCTGATCTGACTCCATACTTCTACCACTAAACTAGTACAATGAAACACTCTTAAACACTCTTAATCAACTGGCAACAATGAGTCTCATGTCCAGTAAGAATTCTGCCTCTTGGTATATTCTTGGCCCCTCAGTCCACGTTCAAGCCTACCTTCTACAACGGAAAGACGCTTTAAGCACAGTATGGACTACCTCTCAGCATTTCACACCTGATCAGTGTAATGGTTTTCATTCATTCTTTCAATCCAACTTGCAGTGCATCTATAACAATCTATCTATAAGCACATTCACTTAAATTCCAACAACCCCCGCCTTACAATTCAGACTTTTAGACAGTTCTCTCCAATCGTTCTTGCTGACATTTCTCACAAGCATAATAAAATTACCACTGGCCCTCTGGACTCCATCCCTTCTAGCCTTATAAAGGCTTTCCTTCCAACCATCTGTCTACTTATCACTGGCACTCTAAACCCTTTCCTCTGCCTTGAACGAATTCCCTCTGGCCTCAAACTTCTCTCTTCGTCCCCCATCTACACATGCAGCAAATTTAGACACCTTTCAAAAAAAATTTTTATTAAAAAATTTGAAATTTTGAACCACAGCTTAAAGCTCACCTCAAATCAAACACAATTTGGAAAGTGGCAATCTGGTTTTCCTTCTCACCATAGCACTGAAACAGCATTGCTTAAAGTAACCAACAATCTCCTGCTCTCTGCTGACTCCGAACACCTCAGCATACTTATCGTCAACACTCCACCCTTCACCTGTCTTGTCTTTAAACATTATTAAATTTCATGAATACGCATCAACATTGTATTGTTTGTATTGTTAGTAAATCATCAATTGCTCCTTTCAAGCAAGGTGTACACCAAGGTTCAGTGTTTAGTCCCTTTCTTTTTATCTTCTAGTTTCCCAGCATCAGATGCACCCAAGTTACACTGCTACAACATACCACCCGGCTTCTGTTCCTATGCTAATGATATACAACTTTACCTTCACAAACTGTCTGAAAGACTTAAAACCATGGATACAGACAGACTTCTTCAAGCTGACAGCTATAAATAAGAAACATCTCATCAGTTTCAAAATCCCTTCAAAAATCCATCAGCAACATATAATATTAGAAATTAACCACTCAGACATTCACACCTATTCTGCATGACCTCCATAAGCTCCCTGTCTGTTACCTACAAACCCTTCCTAACATGGCCCCTTTCTACCTGCCCGACCTACTACATGGTCATACTACGCACAACACCTTTGTTTCTTGGCCTGTGTACTGTATGTAATGCGTACATATATTATAAATGTGTAGGTAATACAAACATGTATTATAAATGATGATGCACATGATGTACTGTGTGTGTGTGAATGCTCTCCACTCACCTAACGTTGTTCCTGGTGTCCAGTGAGGGTAGTATGATAGTGATGGTGGTCTCAGTGTCACGACTGTGGTCGATCTCAGGCCGATTGATGACCATGGGAGGTGAGGTTTTGGCATGGATGCGGTGTCTCAGGCCTCCCAGGTTGCCCTCAGGGCTGGTAATTTTAAAATCGTAGCTGGTGTCAGGCATCAGGTTCGGGATCACAGCCTTCCTCAAGCGAGCATCCACCTCCATCTTTTGACGGTTGTACTCCACCTGACAAGCCATTTAGATTATCTTCCTATCATCCTTTTTTTTTTTTTTTTTTTTTTACAGTCATAGAGATTCTATAACAGTGTTAATGCAATACAAGGCTGTAGCTGCTGTGTCATACAGAGCAGTGATAATAGACTCAGGACTAGACATGTTCTGTGTGTGAAAGGACACTAAGCCACAGAATAAACCGAAGCTGCAAGCTAAATTGCCTTTTGCACTTCTGATACAAAAAAAGCTCACAATACGCAATGACCCTTCAAACAAAGCATAATTTTAATAAAAAAATTCTTAAACAAGAATTAATTAATGTCCTTAAACTGTAATTTTCCACTTATTTCCAATAAATATAAACCACTATAATCAGGATTTGTGATGATACCATGAAAGTGCTTTTTTTTATTATTCCCTGTAGCACTTTATCTAGACTAGATAGATGGAAATTGCTTCCAGATGTACAAACGTAATGCATAATTAAGCAAGAAACACTTTTCGACTCGCAATGCTTTTACTGAGTTCCAAACAAGAGCTTTCTGCAAGGAAAAAAACGTCTTACATAATATAAACTATTAGCTGTTAAACTTTTAAACACTTCACTGCGAATGCTTTTGGCTCTATATCATGCTGTGTGTGTTTGACATCTTGGTGACACTCACAGTAAATCGATAGGGGGAGCTGCTTTCTGGAAACTCCCACGTTAGCAACACACTCGTCTTGGTCGCCAGATTCACAGAGAAATTTCTGGGAACATCTGTCAAAACACACAAGAATAATCATCCCATTATTTAAAAAAAAAACAATTATTAATCAAAAGGTGACACATTTGTATTAAACACAGAGCCAATATCGAAGGGTGGTGTGTGCGCTCCTTCCTGCTGTTCCTTTAATCAGCGGAAGGCTGTGTAGGGAATTCTGGGAAAGAGAGAAGGTGTGAGCATGACGATAACAGTTGGCCAGTTATGAAGGGCCGCATATGTCACCCTGGCTGTGTTCCAGAGAGAGCTGGCCTAGATTCCTGTGTTTCTCGTGAAGAACAGAGATATGGACATGGACATTCAGACAGTGAGAACTTTTTGGAATGAACCAATTTTTTTGTGCCACATAACAAACTGGAGTGGGAATGGACGGGATTTATAAGGAATCAATGAAACCTGATAAGCAAGGATGACTAAGTGCAAAAGCTCTCCACGACTTACCGTGATATGCTCCCTTAAAAATATACATGGCTGTTACATTCACTTACCTCTGCAATCAACACCAACACGACCTACTGACTTTTACCCGCATGCTTGTGAGCATATCATTCTCACATTCACTGCTCCGTTCAAGTGAGGGAAATATTAATTGTGTTGCTGGGTAAGAGTTGAAGGTGGAGGAAGGCTGTGGAGGAGGTAGAGGTGATTCTTCCAGGCTAAAAGGTTTCCATTCGCGTTTGTGAACGTGAATCCTTACATCGTCCACCAACCCGCTTGTGGATGGCATCAATGGTTTCCCGCGTCTTTATCGCATTGGTGCCTGGATATTTCCTGCTTCTCCATAATCCAGAGGCATCCAAGAGAAGTGGAGGAAACAATGGGTAGGAAGGTTCCCATGGTCCCCTTGCAGTACCCAGAGTGCTCCCTGGTAAATGGGATCAAAGAAAACAAAGAATCGTGTTTGCAATGAGAACCAGCTCTTCTCATTTCCTACATACAACGCTACCTCCTCCACTGTTAAAAAAAAAAAAAAAAAAAAAAAAAA
>JAAGKR010000239.1:0-161672 GCA_011419295.1 Clarias macrocephalus | reverse complement strand
CTTACCGTGATATGCTCCCTTAAAAATATACATGGCTGTTACATTCACTTACCTCTGCAATCAACACCAACACGACCTACTGACTTTTACCCGCATGCTTGTGAGCATATCATTCTCACATTCACTGCTCCGTTCAAGTGAGGGAAATATTAATTGTGTTGCTGGGTAAGAGTTGAAGGTGGAGGAAGGCTGTGGAGGAGGTAGAGGTGATTCTTCCAGGCTAAAAGGTTTCCATTCGCGTTTGTGAACGTGAATCCTTACATCGTCCACCAACCCGCTTGTGGATGGCATCAATGGTTTCCCGCGTCTTTATCGCATTGGTGCCTGGATATTTCCTGCTTCTCCATAATCCAGAGGCATCCAAGAGAAGTGGAGGAAACAATGGGTAGGAAGGTTCCCATGGTCCCCTTGCAGTACCCAGAGTGCTCCCTGGTAAATGGGATCAAAGAAAACAAAGAATCGTGTTTGCAATGAGAACCAGCTCTTCTCATTTCCTACATACAACGCTACCTCCTCCACTGTTAAAAAAAAAAAAAAAAAAAAAAAAAACCCGATGCATGCTAGAGAAGCAAGCTCCCTTTTTAAAATTTTTACAATTTCCCTCTAATTTCCCTGTGGTGGAAAAAAAAAATGCTATTGCAAGCGATTTGTGGAAGAACACTGGTGATGTGGGTTGTGCTGCCTCCTCGATTGTGCAGATTAACCAGAAGGCTGTGAGTATGGAGAAGATTCCGTGCCAGATCGAAAAGCAATCCGTGAACGAAAAGGTGAAATGCAAGACACACGCAATTGCTTTTCATTTAAGACTCGCGGTCACAATGCAATGCAAACGTGCCGCACTGAAAAGCAAAACCTTCAGTGCACTACTCTCGTGTTGCTTGATCTTTTCAGTGAAAAACATTGAGCAGGAGATTGCTTTTTATGCATTAAATGTAAATGTGATGTGAACGTGATCAAAGTTTAAAAGCAATCCATACCACCTGCACTGCATTTCACTGTGTGCGATTCAGCAGCTGGCAAGCAATCACGTCAGTATTATAAAAAAATTATAATCTGAAATGCAATACGCAAATTGCATTGCTCTTTGTACAGTAGGTCACATGCAGAAAACAATGCGATCAGCTGTTGAGGAATATATATATGTATATGCATACATTCAAACTCAACAGCTCTGACTGGGAATTACTGTTATTATTGCTGGATCCTTAGTTTTAAAATGTGTATATATACAGTTAAACCTTGGATTCTCGTACTGCTGCAGCCTTTTTAACCTTTTTCTTGCAGTACAGTTTCTAAAGAACAGTCACTACACTTATATATACAAATGACTATACAAATGACGCAGAAGAGACTGAGCATGAAAGACGATTACCCATAATCCCACAACATACGAGAGAGAAGAACAATTGGCTCATTTGAAATCACGTGATGCTTGACAGACAAACTGCATGCGTATTTACTCGTACTGTATGTCAAGACCTCGCTCGTTTATCTAGTTTACATTTATTTAAAAAATTCTGCTTGCAGTCCAAATTACTCGCAATCCAAGGTTCCACTGTGTATTCTATATATATATATACTGTGTATATATATTTTAACCTGACTCAATAATGAGGTAGTTTTCATTTTTTCATTCTTTTCCAAGAAGGAACACCTTTGTTCTCAAGATTGCAGTGGATCCTGAGCCTGGACATGAGGCATCAATAAACTCTGAATGGGATGTCAGTCCATCACATGGTACAGTGAACATCACAAACTCATTCATACCTAGGGGTAATTTTCTTTTCTTTCCTTTTCAGCTTATAAAAAAAAACTACATTCTAGTCAGTAGCTTTAAGGAAAATGGCAGAGCTATTGGTGATGGAACAAATCCAATGGACAACAGAAGCCAGGTGTGAAGCAAATTCCTGGATCCATTACACAGCAATTCAGTAAATTACAATATTTCTAAAAGGTACGATTATTATATGTCTAGAAATGGCCACAGTGCACCTGTTGCTCTTACGATTCTAGCAAGGAAAATAAAAAAGGAGTAGTAGCAGTAATCTCCACCCATGCAAAACTTGGAGAGGATTATAGACGTGTGCAACAGGGGAACTAATACTGACAGTCCTTACAAAATAATCAAAAGCCAATTTCCTGTGAGCGCTTGCTCTAAAGCCTCCTGATGAGATTTCCACAGCTGTTCAGGTAGTGTACTCTATCTCATAATCTGAACTAAAGAAAGTGCAAGTAACTTCGATAGGGATCGCATTCTTACTCCCTGCCACGCATACAAAATCTCTGAAACATATACAGAAAGTGTAACGCACCTTATCAGTCACATTAACTGCCTCACACTCACACATTGAGTTATGACGCATACTCTACTGGACAGTATATACTGTATATTGTGCTACTGATTGTGCAGAATAACAAAACACATTTAAGAGAGTAAAATCTACCTTTTTACAATCAAGTCATGCTTTTTTTTGTTTGTTTGTTTTAAAGTCTACACGTCTACAAGTTTTTAAATCTTCCTTCCTCGAGCAGTGGAGTGTAATGTACAGTACAAACACTTGTTCAAAAGGAGAACTTGCTCTAATGAGCTTCACACCAACGGTCTGAAATGTGTCGGCTCAGGTTGATCTGTCTCAGCATGGAGACAACACATTTACAACTAAGTGTAAGGCAGTGAAGCCTTTGTGAGGAGATTTCATAACCAGTTTTTGTAACATACACACACATACGCACACAGATCATCTTTAACATTCAAGTCATTAACATTAAAAAAAACTTAGGTTTCGCTCTGGTGCATTTCTATCATGGCCAGCATTGACTTTTTTTTTTTTTTTGTGATTTGTACTTCATTGGCCTTTCTGTGGAATTGGACTGGACAGGCGGGACTTTGTTCCCTGTGGGCATGGGGGGGTCTTGGGTACCAGTTAGCTGGTGTATGCTGTCCTGATGTTATGGCTTATGCTAAAGCTTAATCTTACACTAAAATTATAAGAAACTAATGATACATACAGTACAGACCAAAAGTTTAGACACACCTTCTCATTCAAAGAGTTTGAATTTGTATTATGGCACGAAAAAAGCAGCTAAGTAAAGAAAAACGAGTGGCCATCATTACTTTAAGAAATGAAGGTCAGTCAGTCAGAAAAATTGAGAAAACTTTGAAAGTGTCCCCAAGTGCAGTCACAAAAACTAACAAGCGCTACAAAGAAACTGTCTCACATGCGGACCGTCCCAGGAAAGGAAGACCAAGAGTCACCACTGCTGCGGAGGATAAGTTCATCCGAGTCACCAGCCTCAGAAATCGCAGGTTAACAGCAGCTCAGATCAGAGAGCAGGTCAATGTCACACAGAGTTCTAGCAGCAGACACGTCTCTAGAACAACTGTTAAGAGGAGACTGTGTGAATCAGGCCTTCATGGTAGAAGATCTGCTAGGAAACCACTGCTGGACAGGGACAGGGACCAAGCAAAAGAGACTTGTTTGGGTTAAAGAACACAATAAAGAAAACTCAAAATCCACCATGACCCTGCCGAAACTAAAGTGCCTACCGATCGCAAATAAATGACTGAAACCTGTTCAGAGTGTTAAGCAGTCACTCACGACTTCCTGTTTCACTAGGGTATAAATACGATGTTGCACAAACCCCCTCAGTTATTCATCAAGATGAGAAATATTAGAAAATACGCAAATAAAAGGAGAACAATGTGTGCTGTAAAAATCTTACAATTCTCTCCTGCAAATACAGATATCTACTGTTACTGCAATAATTACAAAGTTTGAAACTAATGCTGGAATAAAACAGCCTGAAAGATAAGGACGCAAGCATGTTTTGCTCCCATGCACAATAAGGAGAATGTTTGGAGAGTGAAAGAGTATCACAACTCAATATTTGCAGAAGATGGAAGTCACATAAGTCTCAAAAATCTAAAATTACAGACCACTTCTGTGTCAACAAACTACTGGTACGGGCTCCCAGGAGAAAGCCTTTTCTTTTCTTTCATCTTACCACAAATGCATGCTCGTAGTGTTTGCTACATGGTTGTGAAACTTTTACTGGAACTGGGTTCTATGGTCAATAAGACCATCCAGAAATGTTTACATCCACAGAAAAAATGTGGAATGACCACGGCATCAAGCTTCTGACATGGTCATCACAGTCCCAGATGAGCAGCATCCAGGAGAAAGGAACTAGGACCTTGGAAGATGTTGAGAAAGCTACTGTATGTTCTGCATCCTTTCTAAGAGAAGCACGCTGCACCAATTACAATATGCAGCGTGCCCGTGATCTTGAGACATGTGGATTTGATTAATGTGCAATGTTTAATGACTTTTTAAAATATATTTTTGCATAATGAATTTTAAAATTGTAAACGTTGGCTCATATTTTCAACGTGAACTTAAGCTAATTAACCGCGAACTCTTTTCACCCATCTTTAGCAAGGGCATCACTGATTCGGGAGCAGAGTCCTGAATTGCAGTTCCACCTCCCCTTATGTGCCCGCCATACTCACACATTTTGCCGCATCATCCGTTTTTCACTAATACAGTGCCAGCAGGAAGAGAGGGAAGGAAAAAAAAAATACACAGGGTGAGCGAGAGAGAAAAACAGAGAGGCGCAATGGAGAGAAGGAGAGTGAGGGAATGTGAAAAGTATGAGTCAGGAACAGGGGGAGCGTAGGAGTGAAGGAAAAAAGGGAGCGAAGGAGGGAGCGATCGAGTGAACGAGCAAGCCGTTTTCTGAAAAGGGAGAACGGACAGCCGGGTGGAAAAGCAAGGAGAGAAGAGTTGAAGGCTAACAAGCAGAAAGAGAAAAGTGACAGAAAGAAAGAGCGATTTATGCTTACAAAATGTGCATTTCACCGAAACATTACTTATAGAAGAATGGATTTGTGGCTTTTGCCACTATTGCATTAATTATGGTAAGCTAAAGCATGAATGAACAAGGCACATCATTAAGAAAAATATCTTAATCTTATGAAAACATGATACCTTTATCCCAAGTAACTTAATCAGGATACAAGTGATCAGTTGAGGGTTAAGAGTTTGGCGCAGGACCTTCACATCATGATGTTCGATTTGAACTTCAACTGATTTTTACCTTTACAGTATATCTACATGATTTCTCCATTATGCTACTAATTCACGACAGGATAACAACATGAAGACGGAGTAGTGATGTTCCTATTAAAGTGGCCAGTAAGTGTACTGTATGTATAGTACAGTATGTACAAAAAAAAAAAAAAAAAAAACTGCCATTACTGAAACGTATGCAAACCTGATCAGGTTTCTTTTTGTACAATTAGACCCGTGAAAACATGACAAAAATTTTAGTCAGAAAAAATTTAGTCAGCTGAAAAAAAGTGATTTATTTAACACTACTTTTTCACCTTACTGCTCATATTTGGTAAAGGTTCATTATTCATTTGGATTAAAATGTAATCTTTAAATGTGTTAAAGTGTGTGTGTGTGTGTGTGTGTGTGTGTGTGTGTGTGTGTGTGTGTGTGTGTGTGTGTTAATGCTCTAGCTGAAATACACCTAACATGTGCAATTCAGTGTTTATGTTAATGAGCTACTCCTGAGTCACACCCTAACAGAGAGCTGAGCAACAAGCTATGGGATAAGGATGAACTTATATGATGTCACATAAGGGCAAAATCAATTTGGCTTGTTTAAGCCCTGGCTAATACAACAATAAAAAAGCAGAATATTTTTCTCACATTCTTTTGTTTGTACACGTAGACAGGAGACCCAACTGCATATCTAAAAATGTATTTAAAAAATTATAATTTTGCATAATAGGTGACCTTTACGTTTCATCCATTTGTCTAAAACAGTCTGTTCCGTCTGTAAAAGTACTTAACCATTACTGAACAAAAATGACTACTAACACTTTGCTGTACACAAGAAAGAAAGAAAGAAAGAAAGAAAGAAAGAAAGAAAGAAAGAAAGAAAGAAAGAAAAAAAGATGTACAGTAATACACAGTATTTCTGAATTATAGCCATTATTTATTTTATACATGTAGCAGTTTGTCTTTAGAAATATTCTGTTCACCACATATGACCAAAAAGCCACTAAAAGTCCATTCATTCGTGCTATAAAAATGAACAGCTTAAAAAAAAAAAAGGTTATATTTAATGACCAAGTCCGAAGTCCGAATCACTAACAAACCTGTCATAGCAATGAAGAGAGCCATTAGGACTGTGTTATGTATCATCGTGATTGAGCACAGCACCAAATCAAAACAAGCACATTCATTTACAGACAGTAAACAATAAGCTTCCCATTTGTACAGGGCTAATAATGTTCCTACTGTGTTATCAGCTGAACTTAATGTAGTATTTTTGATCACGTAGCTCTGTACATTACCACTGGATCAAAAATCACTAGTACATTATATGCTTAAATCATTTAAGCCTGACAGTAACTCTGATACTACATACTCTATAGTAACACACTCTCTTGCTGAGCTTCATTTACAAATTTTACGTCGAGTTTCAGGTTGTGTTTGTTGATCACCTGTACATTTATACCATATTATACTACATACAACACAATATAAAACCTATAAAACATGCACATGTACAAAATGAGCAATAAAGGGTTAAATGAAAGAGTAGATGTAATTCTGACTCACTACTATGCCAATACACTCACTCGCTGTCTACACCGCGTTATCCTGTATACAGGGTCACGGGAGGTCTGGAGCCTATCCCAGGGGACTTAGGGCACGAGGCGGGGTACACCCAGGACGCGGGGGCCAATCCATTACCAGGTGCACACACTCCCATACTCATTCACACACTTTATTAGCCTAACTGCATGTCTTTGAACTGTGGGAGGAAACCAACCAAAAAACGGGGAGAACATGCAAACTCCATGCATACAGATCCGAGGTGGGAATCAAACCCGGACCCTGGAGGTACGAGGCGCCAGTGCCACTAAAATGTCTAAGCCACCATGCCGCCTTATGCCAATACAGATATTTTATAATATATAATACTGTTAATAAAAGGAGATTCTTCAGAGGCACTTGTTTTTTACGGCTTGACGTCCAGCCACAGACAGATCAGATGTTTATATAATGCCATTTTGTATTCTAGAGTTAAATGTCTATGTTTTACTTGTTTTAATTTATAGGTTCGTGTTGACTCAATTTATTAAAGGGACCAATTACACAGAATTCACTTATTTAAATCATTCTCCAGTGTGTGTACAAACAAACAAAAACAATTTCCCATTTAAGCACTGACTAGGACTTGAAAAAGTCAATTAGATTTTCCTCCTAATGTGACCTCGTATAAAGGAAGCCTTTCCCTGGCTAGTTCGTCAACTGTGCAGCTCTCTGCTGGAGCGCGGCTTGGCAGGAGCTCATTTACATTGAAACTGCAAGTTTGGAGGAGGAGAGAAAAAAAAGGGAGTTTAATGTATAAAATAAATGCAAATTACTGTATGTTTTGAAGTCATTTACGTCGAGGTTTACATTAGATTTACATTAGGAACTTTTCCTGTCTAGGAGAACATATCCACCTCACCGTACCTAAAACCTCACAAAAGGCAATGTGAAAAATGACATCACCTGGCCATCCTCCAGTTCACGGCTCCGATGCACACCAGCCTGTCAGACTCCCTGTTCTCCTACATCTGGTAACCATAGCTCTGCCCTTTCTGTTGCCCTGGCAACACCAAATCTCCATGCTGCCCTGATGGCAGTGGAGATGAGCATCCTTACCTCTACCTGTGAGGGCACTGCCCCACACATTCACACACACACACACTCACACGTCTGAGCTCAGTCACACAGCGGTCACAAAATAGCAAGTGATTTCCGACCCCACACAGACACACACAGCCTCTCAGCAGCACTGTGGTGAAAATCAACCCTTAGATAAAGTGCACTACTTTGAAGTCTAGTATTATGGGTTTTCACCTCTGCACACACAACAGCTGCTGTGATGTATCCAGCTTTCTTTCAGCGCTAATTTGATCACTACAACAATAATACGGTTGCAGAAATGCTCACAAAACATACAATAAGGGCAAAGGGCTTTTAGAAAAAGTGCTAATACTGAACATCACCAATGGTTGTAAAGAAATACACAAAATACACAAGAATTAAGGCTGGAGTTGATTTCACTGCCTGGTTACTTACTGGTATATAATTGATAATCAATGTTAATGTGCTAATGGTGTCAACGGTGTCCTCTTAACATCGAGTGCACATACACTTCCAGAATATTGTACATCGTTTTAGAGCATTAAATCGTCAAGCACTATGGTAACACAATATGCCATTAGGAAGCTTAGAATCTCAGGATGTGATACATTTACACCAGTTTCAATAGCGACCAAATGAGACAGTGCTGGTATAGAAAATCTAATAATAAGCATATAATAATATATGGATCCTTAGCAAAATGCGTGGGCATATTTGCACAAATACATATGTAAAAACAATATTTATTTTCAAAGCTTTGAGAGGAATTTTCAAAATAAAGCCTGGTAGATTTTCAAAGGTCACTGTGTTGAACTGAACCAGTAGGCACTGATCATTTCAGAGGCGTATAAGTCAGGAAGAATTACAATACTTTATTCTATCCTCTGTAAGTCCCACATTTTTTCTGTCTGTTGGTACAAAAAGTCTTAGATTTCAAATGAGATAAGCCATAAGGATGAGGACTAAAGTATGTGGGAACAGTGACCATCTGAATATGGGTATGCCATTCCAGGCAAAATAGGGGAAACATACTGTATATAGATAGATGGATAGAATTATAGAATAAAGATTAACAATCATAGTAGGGCTCAAACACTTTTTTTTGTCTGGTATTAATTAATACGCTATTATATAACGATTAAGGTTTTAAGTGTGATGAAATGGATGTGATCTATATTGCATCTGCTTTGTTTCAGCATGAACAACAACAACAAAAAAAACCCAACAACAACCTTGCACTCAAAGGCAGCCTTACGTCACTTTCACACATCTATTTATGTATCACACTCTTCCTCTTACAGTGTGCACACACACACACACACACACACACACACACACACACACACACACACACACACACACACACACACACACACACACACACACACACACACACACACACACACACACACACACACACTTTCTCCTGCACAATCATGCACACATAGCATCCCTGCAGAGGACCAGGCTTGTATCATCTCTTGTCTCTTAGCAATTAGCAGTTTGCCACTCGGGCTCCCGTGATACTCAGTCTCCGTTGCTGGAGGAGATGGGATCGTCTCCGCTGGGTGCAGCACTGTGTATGCATGTCAACCGCAGGATAACATGATGAGAACTCGGAGATCTTTATTCGGTTTTGAATTCTGTCGCCTTTACTCAGCAGCATGCATTATTGGATCTCATATTATCATTATATTTTTTTGTGTGTGTTTGTAAAACTAATTTATAAAAGTATTTTCTAATCTCAGAGCAAAACTATCCAGAATTTATTTCAATGTTGTAGGATTTTTTTTTAATGATTACTTAGGTTTGTCAACATCTTATGCTACAAGATCACTTTTTATTTTTCCAATATTTTTATTTGAAACTTACATATTTATTGTACTTCTATCATTGGTTATATATATTAATTCAATAAGAACAGGGTATAATGACATTTTGTAATTATCCACAGTTGTCTAACTATATAAATGTATTCAAAAATATGTCAAACAACTTAAACTTCATTTCTGTAAATAACTGCCCAGGTTCATAAAATTAAGCTACCTTCTTTTGCTCACCTGTCCATCATACACTAATACAGTATGTGTTTCTGCCACAAGGTTGTGAAGCAAACAATTTTCCTGGATGTCCTTGTAATATGTAGTATTAAGACACCCAAACATGTTCCAGCATGAAAATACCCCAGTGCACAAAGCAAGCTCCATGTAGACCTGGTTGCCAAGGTTGAAGTGGAAGAACTCAAATGGCCGGCACACAGCCCTGACCATAACCTGACTGAACACCTCTGAGACAATTTCGAAAGGTTGATTGCATGCCAGACCTGTTTATGTCCAACATCAGTGCCTAACCTTAGTAA
Organism: Clarias macrocephalus; assembly: GCA_011419295.1. NCBI lineage: Eukaryota > Metazoa > Chordata > Actinopteri > Siluriformes > Clariidae > Clarias > Clarias macrocephalus. Next base: position 151,598 of record JAAGKR010000239.1, on the reverse strand, counting down.
TGCTCTGGTGGCTGTATGGGCACAAATCTTTACACTGACACTCCAAAATAAAGTGGAAAGCCTTCCCAGAAGATTGGAAGCAATTATAACAGGAATAGCATTCTGAATCTGCGATTGCGTCTTCAAAAACCACATATGTGTGCGATCTACAGTAGTATAATTTGAGTTATATTTGACGACAGCATGCAATATTTAATGATGCCAAAGTGAGCCACAGAGGGCTCAACATAGTGGAGGACCAAAAACCATACAGGATTTAAATGGGGAGCAATATGGAAGATTCGATGATGAGTATTCCTAATATAAATGCACATCATTTAAAATGACCTTATTCGCGTTTTTGCTTAACATGGGTATCAATAATTCTGGAGCTTTTCTCCCTTCTTTTGTTTTGTGAATTCATTCCATGGTATTTAAAAAGGATTGAGCTGCTAAATAGCGTGCTCATTTATAGGTTTATTGATTAAGACATATCAGCAGGAAGTCGTCTGGTTCTGGTTCCTCTGGATCGTATTATATTTATCTACTTTAAGGGTGTGAGATCTACTCCGTTAAACACAGCCACATTGAAGCAGTAACTTTCCCAGATTCTTTTCAGAACATCTGATTCATTATACAAGCCGTAAGGTTCGACTCCTGGGCCGAGAGCCTGGAAACATGCCTTTAGCTTACCAAGACACTGCTCTGGGTTCCCGTATCGAAGGAAGCACATTTAAAGGGATAGTTTGGATTTTTTCAAGTCTGTGTTAAATCAAAATATGTAAGTACATTACCATAAGTATTGGTCATTAATTTTATGACCATGAAGTTTGTCATCCGGAATGCGAGAACAGCGAAAGTAATTGGGGCCAAATTTCACAACCCTCGTTCCATGCACAAATGCATTCCAAAGTTCAGCTGAGACTCATATGGAGCTTGAGCAGTGCTCACATTAAGTTGGTATCTTTCAGATGTTAATGTATTTCACAGAAAATAGTTGTATGTCTAGTTCCAGTTAGCCATATGGTTAGAACAGGATGAACAAGACCTATCGTAATGTACTATATGCACCTCAATTTTGATTGGCTGACTTTTCAAAAATCCAAAATATCTGCTTAACAATACGAGCCAGAGCTCGAGCTCATGCACAGAGAAGCCAAAGGGTCACAGAGAGGATCGAAACCAAATATAAACAGGGTGGAGCGGCACAAAGAAAGAAAAATTCGATGAACATGAAAGACACGTCTCAGGAAATGTAATAATGTAATATCAGATGGCGGAGATGAGATACTGGAGACGATTTTGTGTCCCCAAGGTGACAGACAAATCAATAAACCTAATTATGGGCACCAAATTCAATTTGGGTCAGAACTTAATAGATGAATGAGTCGAGCAAAACATACACTGAGGTGGTGAAGTGAAATTATATTGATAAGATTTGTTAATGGGTCTATAATGATTAATACGAAGAACCAGCAGTGTTTACCTGGGAAACGCTAGAACAGCCGACCGGCTGATGATGAAAGAAGCATATTGAACCGGAATGCGCAACCTAATTAAAGGGAAAAGGAGTGTGCAACGGATAGCTGTCACCCGTCACCCCTCATTCTGCTGCGGCATGAAAAAGTGATTGATGGATGGGTGGATGGGCATCTGGCCTGAGGGTAGAAACGGATCAGGCTTCTCATCCAGATGGTGACAGTTTATGGCGAGTGAAACTAAGCCTTGTGCCGCAGTCTGAGACCGATACGAAGCATTTCATTTACGATCCATCAAGAGTTATTAAAAAAGATTTTTTTTGAAGGATTATTAAATCCTCCTGAGCATATGCCACAAATCAACTCTAATTAGCTTTGTTGTTCAGTTAGATAATGAAGGAGGTAAGAACACATATCAGTTGTCATTATGCTGCAGAAACATTGGCCATAGGGTTAGTTGTGTCTCACAGTGATACTGTAGATAGACAGATAGATAGTACAGTCTGAAAAAGATTTAAGTAAGATGAGTAAGGAGTACTTTCTCCTTCGTCAGGGAAAACGACACTGTAGACAGCATACAAAAATCGCTGTTCATCTCCTGCATTCCCTTCAGAAGCACCCGTGTTCTGATTACACGGAATGCACTGACAGCTATTATAAAAGGTTAATGCATTGTAGTTGTGGACTATGGATAAACGTGATTTACCAGAACACATCCATATTAGAGGAGATTTGACTCATTTGACAGCGTGCTGTGTGTAGTGCTGTGCTTCAACCGATCTTTCGATTTGTTGAATTGCAGATTAGCCGGAGAGGCTGTGACACCTCTTCCATGTGTTCCATCAAGGACTACAGAGTAACCCATACCAAACTAATATACAGTAAATCTTTAATGTGACCGCGCACCTGGCACCACCCCACTATATATAATGCAGTACTATAATAACAAGAATGAATCCAAAGAAATGCTCAAACCTACAATGGTGGCAAAAAGTATTAAGAAAATGTATGTCATTTATTACAGTTCTCCTTGTGCACAAAATTGTGATTTTATTATTAGTTCTCGTGTGTCTGTCTCAAGAGTTGTATTAATTCGATGGGACAAATACTGTATGTTGCAGGACTGTTATCGTTGTGTGCCCCTCTGCATGAAGATGGCTAAAACTAGAGAATTCTCTAAAGCTAGTGAATTGAGAACTTTTGTGGCAAATTTTCTGTGTGATATCTTCAGGAAGCAATCACGCTGGTATGGATTGAGCAAGTGACACCGGAGTACTGCAGACGTCTTATTGGCTCTATTCCCAGCTGGATCAGGCATTTTTTGAAGAATAAATAACTTCACACTAAATATTGTTTGTTGTATAGCAATTTCATTGCATGAAATAAATGATTCTTATTATATTGGTTGTCATAGAATATCACTAAAACAATGGCGAATTTTACTTTTTTTTATTAGGAGAACATATTTTTTAAATCATACCTTCAAAGCAATGTAATTCCTTTACCAAAAACAAAAATGAATAGATCTAATAAAGAACAGCAAGAAAAAAACAACAACAAAGTACTATAACTCTTCCATATATCAAAATATAATTTACACAAAAGTAGACAGACATAAAAGAGTAGATAAATTTAAAACAACAATTAAAAAAACACAAAAAAAGACCAAAGGAATAAGAAATAGAAAAGATATCAAAATTAATGTAAAAAAAATAAATAGAAAAAGGTTTAGGGGTTCTGTGAGGAGGTACAGTAGAGTTAAGGTACACAACAAACAGCAGCCATCTACTGGTCAATTTTCCAAGATTATCTCTAATAGGGTCTCTTATTATTTTTTTTTTCTCATTTTAAAAAGGACATGGTGTCTTTATGCCATGGTGATATATTTGGTGCTCTGGGAGATTTCCAAAGAATCAGCAGATGGTGCCTGGCTATCAAGGATGTGAAGGCCAAAATATCTAATTGCTTCATAGTGTACAGAGATAAATAGATTGGCGACAATATTAATACAATCTTAATGTTAAGAATTGGACGACATCGTTTTGGAAAACTCACACTCAAACCTGCGTAGGACAAAAGATCATTTGACTTCCATACAAGGTGAATGATAACATCTGTTACAGCTGTCTGGGGTAAAACTTGGCTAGCCTAGATTTTGAAAAATTCACTCTTTGTGAAGTTTTAAACTGTTTTAGACTAATCCGAGCACATATTGAAGTTGAATTTCACTTTTGTCTTAATACTTTTGGCCACCATTATACTTTAGATACAACTCAAATGATCATTATGAAGAGTAATATTCGCATTGTTAGACTCACTTAAAGAACTTAAAGTGTACACACTTAGTCTGTTTGCTCTATGCATTAGATTACTCCATCATATATAAACTTTTAATAAGCAATAACAATACTAGTCTTTTTCTGTAAAAAAAAAAAAAAAGTGAAAAATCCCAGATTTTCTGAAATTGTCTGATCAAAGATCTGATTAACTTTAATATCCAACAGAAGAGTGATTTAGAACCCCAAGTGAGTAGTACTGATCTGCCATGCTTCTACATTTGTCTTTAGAAAAAATACATTCGCTTTCATTTACTTTTTCAATTTTTGGTGCTAATCGACAGATTACAGTAGGTGCAAACAAAAAGACAGACCTGTTTAACCACCCATGAGTGACACACTCACATTTTTCACATATGCGAAAGAAGAAATATAATTAGGCAACATCACACAAGATGTAGTGTAGTTGTGTTGTGCTTGTACTGTCAGCACAGCTGTGATGCAGGAGTAATACGGGGTGCAGACGGAGTGCCACAACCCGGCTTTAAAATTCTCCACAACTTTATCCCTGACCTGTCTGGTGTGTTCGTTGGGCTTCATGATGCTGTTTGTTCACTAATGTTCTCTAACAAACCTCTGAGGGCTTCACAGAACAGCTGTATTTATACTGAGATTAAATTATACACAGCTGGACTCTATAATTAGGTGACTTCTAAAGGCAGTTGGTTACACTGGATTTTAGTTAGGGGTATCAAAGTAAAGGCGGCTGAATACAAATGCATGCCACACTTTTCAGATTTTTACTTGACAAACATGAAAGAATAAACAGTGGATGTTGTGGGCACAAGATTTACTTTATATTTCCACTAATTCTACTTCAGTGTATCAGCTATCATCCAGGGTTTCAAAGGTGAATCCCAAATAACAAAACATGGAAATCCACTTGTTCCACCCACTACAGGAAGTAGTCCCCTTGATCAGGGGTTAGAGAGGGATTTGGGATTCAGCCTTTTGTTAGAAGCTAGGTAGCTTCGCCATGAAAAAAAAAAAAGAGTTCAGAGGTTAAAGTGTTATTTAAGATGGCGTAACATTACCAGATGTGTTTTCTCACTGAATGTGGGTTTTCTCTGTATGTTTGGCCGGTTAATGTAATTAGTGATTGTTAGAACTCCTGCGACACAGAGTGATACACATAGATAAACGTCCCAGTGCTGGTCCCATCTATCACCACCTGTCTGATGTCTCTCGTTCAATCAGATTGCTCAGAACGATAATGTACAATCTATCTTCAACAGCATCTTCAACATGTACACAGAATGCTAAACTCATACTATGTCATGTAAACTATCCAGCCTGACATATACTATACATATAACTTGCCTTTTTTAAACAGTTGTGGTCTTATACCAATTACTCATCCCCTCCTAGAAATCTTAACATTTCAATGTGTGAACTCTGTGCTGCCACACCACATGGAATGACACTAATAGATGGCGTTAGTATGAATGGCAGCAGGGTTAATTTGGATCTTTGGTCTCTGTGATTGAGGGTAATTGCCTGAAAGCTCCACAGCTGAAGGCTGCGCTGATGGGTGAAGCAGCAGAAGCGAGGGACTTATTAGAAATAATGGGATCCGCGTCACGCCGTCATAATAATCAATAAAAGTGATAATGCTCTTCCTATGAACTGCCTGATCTGGCGTACACAGCGATGTGGCATGGCCAGTCATGTAATACGATAATTAAAACATGGCAATATAATTACATTTAGGGTATCAGTGATGACACACGGAATTAAGTAACGACAATGTATAATTGCTTTCAAAATGGTTAGTCTTGGAACAATGTCTAAAGCACGCACACAGGATAATTGGGCTAAGTGTGGCTCCCATTGTGTATATGTTACAGGTCGACACCCTACTGGCAGCCACCATGAGGGAAGTCGGCTTTCAGCGCTGACCTGAGCACGACATTTGACCGTCTCTTAAAAAGCCTTTTACGAAAGCTAAAATCAGTTAGGGGACTGCGAGACTACATGACTTATGGCATAATGATATGGATATTGGGTTGTGCCTGTGAAAATTAAACCAGCATTTTATAAAAGGTCACCATCTTCTGAAATCTGCGTCCGAATGGTATCAGTAGACTCCTTCATAATTATGACTTCCTTAAATGAAAGGTAAGAGTTCCATTCTCCAGAAATGGCATTTCCTTTTTTAGAATCCTACAGTCTCGGATTGAGCACCAATGAAGCTGGTGGTGATGTTTGCAGACGCTCAATATGTACTGACTCATCTCAGTCTCAGAAAAGAAAAAAAAAAAGTCATACATCTCTAGTCAAGGGCAACATTTTTAAGCGAGGCAAATGAACAAACGAAAATTATGTACTGTGGAGTCTATTTTTAAATAGTCTTCTATACAGGCCTACTGTACTGCAAGTTTTAAATCATTACCAGGTTTTTATTTGACTTCTGAGACTCTAGGACGAAACATCAGCAGTGCGGATTCAATTCGCCCGCATGTATTTGCTAGATAACGATTCCTGCAAGTAAAACGGTGGAATATGCATTCACCAGGGTGAAACAGGACGCTTATCTTGATCTGACGGTCTTCCCCTGGATCGTCTTGTAGATGAATCGCAAGTCTTCTTCTGCAAGGTGATTGCAACGGAGGACAATCAGAACGATTGCGTCTCTGTCCTAGTCCTATCTAACTGATATAATGGCTTTGATAGCTTTTGATAGTTTTTCATAGTGTCTGCTGTGCTGTCAGATGTCTAGCTTTCAGGAACATGGTTTTGGAGACATCGAATATGAACTAAATATCGCTTCCTCAGGACTAAACAGCTGTATATGCACATCTGTATAAGCACCAAAGCAACTTTTTCCACATCTGTGACCCAGAGCTGTAATGTCCACGACAGTTAATACTTGAATTGAGATTTGCTCGTTATAAGATTAGTTAAAATGAATTCCCATTTACTGTTCTGAAAACTAAAAAAAAAAAAAAAGAAATGTATAAATGCCTACTGAATCTGTACCCAAGACGTTTTTCTCTATTAACTTAGACTTGACTTCCTGCCATTCATGCTTGGACTTAGCACTAGGCGTTCACAATATGGTCTTGGTCTCGACGAAGAGTTTGTGAAATGATCCCAGCAGGAATTTTTGCTCGTCAATATGTTGGGGGTACGTTAAACTGGCGACAGTATGTAAATAGAGATACCAATGAGATTAAATTGAATTTGAAAGTTACAATTACTTGACAAGACACTTTGGGATATCATTGAAGAAACGACCCCAACAAAATGTTGCAAATACTTCAAACCTATCAATTCCTAGCATTTATTTTCATCTCTCAACTGAAATATACTGTATCTACAGTATGTAACGCTCACCCTGCTGATAGTAGGCTTGTTTTTAAAATTTATTTTTTTTTTTTACTTCTGGAACTAAGCCGATGGCCTGCGTGGGACTTGAACTCCGCTTGCTGCGTGCTTACCAATAGGCCACTAGGGAGCAAGCTGCTGAGACTAGTAAATGCACAGATATATTGCTTTGTCAAACAACAAGCATCACAAAATAACTGCTCTGAGGCAAAAAATAAATAAATAAAACAGACAAACTGCAATTTATCAAAACATAAGCAGCCAAAAAGGGGGAAAAAAAACCTTAACGTCCGAGATCTGTTCCGTGAAATTAGAAGTTTTATACGGTATGGGAACATCACATTACAGTACGGTCATTTGAGAGCTATGACGCACATCACGGTAATATTTCTGAAAATAATAATAAATAAATAATACAGAGATGTAACGTTACAACATTAAGAGTCGTACAGTGTGTCGTAAGCTGTTGTATTTGTCCCAATCTCAGGTATATCTGGACTTTGTTCGAAACTTAAGAAGAAGTCACAGATACTGTACAGTATCGTGCAAATGTCTTGAGTCCCGCCTCATTTCTTTATATTAAACTGAATTCAATTACGAGGATTACATTAAAAAACTATGATTTTTTTTTTACTGTGACAGGCTGGCAAGTGTCTAAAGACACAATTTAAAATTTGGTTGTTTATGTAACATCCTCAGCAGTGACCTCATTTCCCCTCTCATCTGTTCCACTCAGGGGAACATAGGTCTCTTCTGCATCCCCAATGTACTAATCACCGGTCTGATCGCTTGTCATCATCTGCACCTGTTTCTCACTGGTTCGTTCCTCAAATTAGAAGGGATTTTATGTTTGAATAATTCATAGATCACTTCATGTGTGGTTTAACAAACGAAAAACATTCCTCTGAAGATGCTCAGGTACAGGGACTGGACTGGAAATGAGAACCAAAAACTGGAGAAGTTTTGGAGAACTGGAGAACTATTCCTCAAGACTACATTAAAACTACAAGAAAGTCTGGTTGTTTGGAAACAAAATATGAAGAAATCGAGACATTTGAGGATCAAGATCAAGGATCAACTCTAATCCTGACGTTGTGCTGACGTCACAGCATCATTACAACTACATGATGATGGTTATCCAACGTTATGGTTCCTGCTGGTCGATGTTTAGCTTTTCTTTTGCCATGCACAAAACATATTAAACTATTAGTGAAGATGCACAAATGGATCCAACTCAAGGTTTTCGATCTCAATCTTGACTTTGTCTTGCTTTCGTTTTAATGTGATCATGGCTTGAAATTGAAGATGCGGTCGATTTAGTCACACTTTTCCACCGACTGTGTAAATCATCCGGAGTCTGTGCCTATTTTGGTATTTTTGGTCTACTGATGTAGTCCCCGTGCGCTCTACAGATGTCATCCTGTGTCATTGTTTTGCTGTACCAGGACAAGGGGACTTTAGAGCCTGAATACCGACTAAAAAATCTGGTTTAATGCCAAGTTTGTCCAAGTGTGCGACATTGTACAATAAAGTGCTGCTACTAAAGGACACGCCATCACCAGGGGAAATAAAAAAGAGGCTTACCGTGAGTGGTGGTAGTGTCATGCCATGTCAGTGCAGTTCTTCACTCGAGGTCTCAGGTCCCATCAGAGGCCAGACTGATTCTCACTTACCACTTAACCGGTTCTTCAGATGCTGTTACATTCGGTAAATTATCTTGGTCGTTTATATTGATATATATATATATATTTTAAATATGACCTCATACTTTTAAAATAGAAAAACAAAAAAGATAATTTGACGTCATTTGGTAAACCATGTTGTGCTTGATTAGAGCTAGCAGTTAAAGAAAAGTAGGGGATTAAGAATAGAAATGAAAATAAATATAAGGGGAATAAGGGGAAAGTGAAATGTAAACAAACAAAAATCCCATCCAGTCTGTTCGTGGCTTTTTGTATTGCAGGTAAATGGCAGAAAAATGCAGACACAAAGGCTACATAACATTCAAATGACAAATAAATGTGGCAGACATGAATAGAGAAGCTGCTAAATGAATAATGATGGATGACGATGGATGGATAGATAGGTGACTGACAGATACGTTATATCTCGAAGACCCAGGCTAATTCTCTCAGGTGTTTGGTGAAATAGTGAGGCATGCATGCGGCTTCATGTTTCAGTTTCATGCAGACTGAGCAGAGCGACAAAATGGGGATAAATGAGAAAAATCCACAGCGCACTCCGGAAATTCCTCGTCAACCCACCACCCCGTATCGCACGTCTGTCAAAGTGCTTTTTCATGATTAAAGTGGTTTTTGAGCTTAACAATATGCAAAAATCACAGAATAGCCATTTTTGGAGGTCACATGCACAATTCGTCTATGCTGAACTACAATAGAGGTCATCCTGAAACTGATCTGGCCTACATCAGCCATTTAACATCACAAAGAACAAAATGGAACGTAAGAAGAAATGAGTATGTTGAGGGATGGGATCATTCCAGTTGATTAGAGCTGTACAATACAGAAGTTCTGATGAGACGTGGACATACTGGCTTGCGCAGTGCGGTGGAAGATCTCGTTGGTGAAGGCGCCGATGCCTTTGCTGGAGATGGCCGCCAGGGAGAAGGTGTACTCGGTGTTTGCTCGCAGACCCTCAACAACATACGAGGACCTGGGCTCGAAGCTTTTCTTCTCCTGTTAGTACAAAATAACCGGCTTGGTAATTAAGATTTAGAAACGGATGAGTGAAAAAGGATCAAACGGGGAAAGAGAAGAGGAAGGTAACAACGTTAGATGTTGCTTAACATTAACTAAAATTAATTAACATGCATGTTCTTCATATACCCCAACAATAAGACCTGAATGACCTCTCCATTGCACTTTTCCCTGATGGAAAACAAACTGCAGAATAAATTGACACCAATGCGGTTTAAGAATTTAACATTATTGTTGTTCGGTGTTCAGGTCAAACCGGGACTTTTGATTGACGAGAATAACAAACATCACTAATGCTAGATATCATCAAGGTAGAAAGTTTTCTCAGTACGCCCGAGCCACAATCTGACTGCCTGCTGAAATGCTGGCCTCCCAGGAACTCCTTTAATGGCTCAAACATTTGGAAATGGCTTGGAGCGTGGTCACGATTGTACTGTACAGGGGATGTGGCAATAACTTCTAGCCGAGTTCCTGTAATGTGCAAGTGGTGTTTGGGAATGATTGCGTGTACAGCTCCAACGGACAGATGCTTCTCTTATACAAGTTGGTGGTTATCCATCGATTTTCAAGGATCAGCTGAATGTTAACAAAAACGACAATGCAGTGGGCTCTGATCGACGTTCTCAGACATATGGCCTTCTTTGAAACGTTTACAAATGTCTTATGGCGGTTAAGAATCTCATCACTGTACTGTGCTTGAAGTCTTCCATCATTTTTCTACCTTTGATCACAAGAAATATCACAAGTCCCAGTTTGACTTGAACGCACCTCATCGTTAACTTTCAGCTACTCAATATTTGTTTATTTAAAGTGTTCAAAAAAATACAATTAAGTTCTTATTCTAGGCATCCATTCTGAAAATAAATATGCAATAGATCAGATACAATTACTATAAGTAACCTGCCTTCAGTTGCTTTGGAAACTTTTGACGAGCCCATACCCAAGTCATAATAACTGTAAAAATCTGATGTCTCACCTGTGCACCATGCTTGGCAGCTCTGTAAATGAGCTCGTAGCTCTTGATGGGCTCTTTGGAGAAAGGCGGATCCCACATCAGCTCGATGCTCGTATCTCTCACTTTGCCCACCCGGAACTTCCCCGGCTGGCCTGGGACTGAAACAGAGGTTATAAATAAATGATGCAAATTAATATGGCATAAAAAAATGATTGAATTACAAAGCCGTTTGTGATGAGCTCCAGTGGAACATAAAAAAAAAAAAAAGTGGCTTAAGTGCAACAACACTAAAAGGTTTTCCCGAGGTGAAAATTTCTGCTTGGCTTGGCTTCATTTCTCTAACGAGCATTTGAAACGTCAAGTTTAAAAGACACTTATTTCAGGTAAATTTGAGCAACAGTTTAATGAAATGTGCTTAAAATGACAGATATATGAAAAAGAAAAATATCAAAACCAGTCTCTGTGACTTTTCCCACCATCTCCATTTTATTTTCACTCACAGACACATACCCGTCATCAAAAGAATTCCCACACAGTGGTTTTGATACAGAATGTCCACAAATCTAGTTTATGTCACTAGTAATAAAGATAAGGAAACAATTACTCAAGGGTTCTTTGGAGATTTTCTTTGGAGATTTACTGGATCCTCCCTGTTTCCCATTCAACTTGAAACCTTTTAATAAATCCCCCAAAGCTAAGACAGTCACTTTAGAAAATAATTTGATCATTTTATATCTAAAAAGTCAAAATCATTATTTGGGTCACTCTATTGCTTAGTCGGGGACAGAGCGTTAGCGTTAAAGTGGCATTCTGTAAAAGAAATGCTCCTTCATGAAACACATTGAATATGCTTACAGGTATATTGAAAAATGTATGATGTGCTGACCAACTTTGGTGCAAATTTGTTGGACAGGGTTGCATTTTTACATTATGAATAATAGAGACGGGGGAAAAATCGATTCAGTTATGCATTGTGGTTCTTTTGTGTGGGAATTCATATATCATATATAAAAAGAGTTTTTTTTTTATTTACTCACTCACTCATTCATCATCTATACCGCTTAATCCTGTATACAGGGTCGCAGGGAGACTGGAGCCTATCCCAGGAGATTAAGGTGGGGTACACCCTGGACAGGGTGCTAATCCATTGCAAGACACACTTACAGGGAATTTGGGAATTACTGTGGCCTAATCTGCATGTCTTTGGACTGTGGAAGGAAACCGGAGTACACGGAAGAAACCCACCAAGCACACAGAGGCGGGAATTGAACCTGGCTGGGAATCGGACCCGGACCCTGGAGGGGACAGTGCTAACCAATAAGCCGCTGTTCCACCGTTTTTGTATTTATTTTTTTATTTGTATATGCTTGCATTTGAGGGGGTTTGCATTTCTTGCTATTCCTCTATAATCCTATACTGTAGGTGATGTGATCTAAAGTATTTATACACTGGCAGCAGCACAGTGTCCTGTGTGGTAGAAGTTAAGGAAGTAAGATTGTTTAGAACATAAACAGTATAAATCGAATCAGCACCTAGGTATCGTGATAATATCATCGTTACCATCATATTATTCCAAAATAAAATACAGAGATTAAAGCTGTAAAGCGTTTACTTACCCCCAGGAAGCACTTTAACATGCACAGAGTCAGAGAAGGGTCCATCTCCTACAGACGTAAAAGCCAGCACACGGATGGTATAGGTCTCTGATGGAGCCAAGCTCTGGATGGTGGTGATCACACTGTCCTGAACATTATGGATCTTCCAGTTGCTCATTGGCTGCGAAGGGTCCATGGTGTAGTAAACCCGATAGCCCTTTATCTGGCCGTTGGGTTCTTCAGGCTCCTCCCACCTGACAGTCACCGCACTGGGTGAGATTATTTGAGCCTGGACGTTCCGAGGCGGGCTGGCTGGTGCCTGCTCCCCGGTCCTAGCCTCCACCTTGTTGCTGGGCGGACCTTGACCAATGGTGTTGAACGCAGAGACACGGATCTCGTACTCAGTGTTGGGGTAGAGGCCACCAATACTGTAGCGCGTCGTCGTGATGCTGTCCACCGTCTCGAACTTGCTATCGGGTGATTTCGCTCGGTACTGGATGATATAATAGGACACGGGGTCAGGGTTGCCAGAGTCCCAGGTGATGGTGATGCTTGTGGCAGTTGTCTCTGTCACGATGGGGGTCCCGGGAGCTCTGGGTAATGCTAAGACCAAAAGATTTTTTGAACGATGTGAGGAAAGAAATCGTAAAAAGGTAGGAAGAATAAAAATGATTCACAAAAACATGTACAGTAAATATCCAATGCAAAATATGCATTTGCCATCAAAATAACAGATAACAGATGGTATCGTTCAGTTTAACTAATTAAAAGAAAAGTTCTCGATTTCCAGACTTTCATCAAAATTTAAATATTAGTCGTGACTTGTCAAAACTGCCAGACGGGAACCAGTGAATATGAATACATATTGCTTACATTTAACGATGACCTGAGCCACAGCTTCTATAATCCCCAGGCTGCTCATGGCCACGCAGGTGTAGTTGGCTGACTCACGGACGCCGTTCAGCTCCAGAACGTTCCGGCCGACCGGCATCTCGTCTTCGGGCGTGAGGTCTTCGGAGTTCAGCATCCATTTCACGTAGGGCATGGGGGAACCCACTGCTACACATGTGATATTTACACTTCCTCCTGGCATGATCTCGTGACTCGAGGGCAGGATGGTGAAACGAGGCGGAACTCGGCGAACTGCGGCAGAAAACGAAACAGAAGAACAGACAGGGATAACAATAATGGCAAAGGAACATGTAGGGCTTACAGTTAGATACAACGGAGGAGTTGGACATTAGAACTGACAGGAAAGGCACATCTATAAGGTTATACTGCAAAAAATAAAAAGGTATGGTATGAGACGACACGATATAGGGATGTAAAAAATCTGGAGTTCATATTCTTAAAGCAAATAAAATGTCCCAAAACCTAAATCCTAAACAAATGCAGGTCAGAGTGGGTCCAGTTTAGGTAGCAGTAACAAGGCATTCGTTAGCATCATGAATTCAGACTTTAACAAGACACTAAGTAAGTCACATATGGGAAATTTTAAAAGAGAAAACTAAATGCAAATCTTAAAAACACAAACATAAAATGTTAACACTAGAGGTTTCTTTCTTGCTGCCAATTTTTTCACCCTGGCGACATTTTAGAATAACACTGCACTGCCATTAGCAACTCAGCCAGGAGCGAGTGGGAATAATAATGCAGCATATTTCTTTTTAACAGTCGCCCTGTTCCAGTGAGCTTTAATTTCACCGAACAGCCCTGTTCGGCATCAGCTTTTGCAGCCGATCTGAAATGCCCTCGGCTTCCCCGTGGCTTCGTCGCACAATGACAAATTTAAATGGGATTTTTGTGCGGCTTCAGGGCCGGCCTCGATCCAATGGGGCCCTTTCAAGATCAGACATGGCTTGGATCGATACGAGCTGTTATTGATCTCGTGGCCAGTCCGGTTTGGGCTTTGCTCATCTATTGAGCTCGTCAGATATGGATCTGCACAAACCGTATGAGGGAGGAGGACAACATGGGCTGCTTGGTATAATGGGAATGTTTGGATTTTAGAAAGGAAAGAAACTTAAGGCAACTTGAGTAGGTTAGTGTGTTTGGCACGTTTAACAACTAGCCTATATATTAACGAGCACAAACTATATTCTCCGTACTGTATATCTGAGTAGTCTTTATAAAGTATTATTTGGTATGTTTCATTGCAAAAATATCAAGACACATCCAAAAAAACCATCACACTTAATGTCAACCTTTACAAATATGAAAATATTCATGCTGTTTCCTTATTGTTTAATAAACTACATAAAATATTTAAATTGCATAAATGCAAAAGAAAGGAAAAAAAAAAACCTGACTTCTGCCTCCTCTTTTTGTCCAGGAGTAATAAATATACACATGATTGATGCTTTCAAGGTTTCGTGTTCCAGTTCACAAATTCTCGTGAAACAAAATTAAACTCCTACTTGCTATAATCTTCTATAATGTATTATGTTCTGTCCAAAAATATTGCCCACTCGCCACCCCCCCGATCTCTTATTTATATACCCTTTTTTTTTTTTTTTTTGCAGATGAAACAATGATGTGCATATTATAAAAATCCATGTCAATGATGTGGCACGATTGGTTGACTAATACATGCAGCCAGACTTTTTAGCTAAGCTTAGCTTATATGAGCATCAATGAACTAGGGAGACCCTTACTCTGCTTATGTGTACACCTTGTGCTATGCTCCACGTGTGCTAGACACAAGATACAAACACCCTACGAGGCAACAAAGCTCCTGCCGTCAATGCTATTCAAAAGGAAAGACTCTCTCCTGGCAGATCTAGCTCAGTCGGAATAAGTAAATAAATAAATAAACAGATTAAATAAATAAGTGATGAGAGAACAAAAGCAGGAGAGGGGGGAAAAAAGTGAAAGTTATGGTAATGCACTATGTGCCAATTCCTCACACAGGGGAGGAGAGATGGAATGCGTTTGAAAGGAGACAGATATTCAGAAAAGAAAAGATATTCAGGAAAGAGGAGTGTAAGATTGTAGGAGTGTGTGTGTCTGAGAAAGAGTAAGTGAGTGAAGAGCCATGGAGAAGAAAATATGCCAAGACACAATCTAGGCATTCAACACTACTTAGTGGATTGATGAGGCAACCAGGTAACTGTCAGATTTATTTGGAGCAGATCAAGTATCTAGAGTATTAAAGATTTCGGAATCCGTGCTCATGGCACAGGGGGGGACGGAAAGCAAATTTGAAAAGACTCGTGAGAGTCGTATGGAGCTACCAAACCTGATAGATTTAAAAAAAAAAAAAAAAAAAAAAGGAAGTAGGAAGCAAGAACTAGGGCATACAACTGAGAACTGTATTTTAGACCTAAAATTGATTTCTCGCCAATCGCTTTAAGAGGAATGCCTGGAGAGCTGCTCGTTCATCATCTGGAAGCAGCACAATACATACAATCACACGGGGACAGGTTAAGAGTTTCGGTTAATGTTCACATCAAACATCAAAATGGAGCTAAATGTAACCTCGAACTGAAAATTGGAAAAATGTCACTCTGTCATGTCCTATTTGAGTGACCTTGTGTCCACTGTCACCTCGGATTTCTGTTCTTGGCTGACAGGAATGAAACCTGATGTACTGTAGTCTTCTGCTGTTGTAGCCTTTCCACCCAAGTGTGCAAACTTTTTGTGCTTGCTGAGATGCTTTCCTGCTCACTTTATGTGCAAAGAGTGGTTATCTGAGTAGATTTCCTGTCGGCTCGAACCTGGTTTAGCTGTTTCCTTCTGATTCCTTTTATCAAATAAAGCTCTTCTGCCTTCTTGGGACGTTTTTTGTGTTTTCGCTCCATTCGGTGAAAATCAGCCTTTTCACCTGTATCTGCATGACTTAGGCAGTGCACTGCTGCCGCACTAATGGCTGACTGGATAATTGCATAAATATATAGGCGTACTGCTGTTCTTATCAACGTAGCTCTGAAGTCTATTACCATATTCCAGAAAATGTCTATAATTATATCTGTTAAATAATAAAACCTCATTTAACAATTCAACCACCATCCAATCTAATAGCCCGAGTGCAATTACATGACAAGATCTTGCCTTAAGATACTTCATAAAAAGTGATTAAAACGCAAGAAGTGCCACTTTGAGCCATAATACACTACCTGCTGTATTTGGTGTAACATTAAATTTAATAAAGCAGTTCGAGCCCAGGTTCTTGTTTCTTGGGAGTAGAGTTTGTGAGAGGCGGGCCAGGTCTCCGAGCAAAGCACGTATTTGATTTCGTGGCTTACGGGGGATTCACTACTCAGGATCATGTTTTAAATGGCAGCTTTGGCCTCGGGGAGAATATAAGCCCGTAAGACTAGCGAGGAACACAAATATATCAGCTTCAGGTTAAGCTATTCAGCTCAGGCTATTCTGCCAGGCAATCAGGTCACCAGCTTTATGGAGATTAGAGATTTAAAAAACAGAAAGAAAAAAAAGTGAATGTCGGTTATAGATGACGCTCATGAAGTATCTACATCGGTGGGAATGTGAATGCAGATGCTGAGGTTGACTTTCAAGCATTTGAGTCTTTTTGCTGAACCGTATCTCATTATGAATGCTACAGTTTGCAGAATATTCAAACGCTCACAATCATAATTACATTTCAGTTTTCATACGTCAGTTTTTGCATGCGCCTTAAGGATACCCAGAATTGGACAACAAAATACGACAACAAATGTTAAGCCTAAAACAGTCACCGTCTTGATTGAAGATGGGTGATCGTAAAGAATAGGAGTGCATGCATGGCTATGAATCATCAGCGGAAGCATATTTAGACAGGGCTCACAGCACTGCGCCAAAAGCAAGCAGCATTCACAGCATGCAGCGTTCAATCCAGGCTGTTTCCAATTCAGTCTCACAAATGCAGATAGCACGGTGAAAACATTGCAAATAACTAGTTGTGAATATAGACTAATGACATGATTGCCATATCTTCATAGCACACTGATGTATAAACACAAGTACAGCCATGCTAGTACGTATTTAGCAGATCTGCTTCAAATGCATTTTTTAAACTGTTTATAATAAAGAGCATTGGTTTGACTAGCCAGCCGTCTAGACGTGACAAACATCCACTTCTGCATTAGGCAAACATCGGAATCAATGTTTTTTTTTTACTGTCAAAATGATAAAAGCCCTGCTGTCTGCTATTTGAACTATTTAGCGGAATGCAATTTGGCCTTGTAAATAAGACGCATTAAAACCGAATTCTCATCTTTGCTCTCATCCAGATCCATGTTGAGAAATACCATGGGTTATTGGCTTATAATTTTACAGCCGCCATAAGTGCAGCAATAAAGCACTAGCAAGAGCCGGGGTTAAGGCCAAAGGGCGGCCATTTTCTAGACAGCTGGAGGAGACGGCGGGAGACTGTCTGTGCCACATCCAAATGGCTCCGTATTGCTGTCCTGTCATATCTGCCCTCATCCCCAAGATGGGTTCTCGACAATGATCTAAGATCAATTGGTAAGATTTTGTGGTAATAATTGTTTTTTTATTTTTATTTTTTAGCTGATTCTGAACGACTCAGTAAGTGGGACAGTACTTGATGTTTAAAATCCTGAAAAGGTTTCTTACGGTGCCATCATTTGTACCAGCATTGCATAATATTACTTTAAATATTAATAATATTTGCCTCAATACCAATTACTTTCTGACAATTACATGATTGGTATAGAAATAGCAGGCCACCAGAAAATTCTGGATGTGCATGAGAAGGGTAATGTCTAACTCAAGCAACCTTTAAAAAGACCAGCGATCTAAGAAGACACTTTCATCTGACTCAAAGGTGACAGACGCACAGAATGTGTAACATCTTTTTTTTTTTTTTTACACTTTAAGCTCCCTATAGAATGATTATCATGCCCTGTGGGCTGGCTGTGTCTGCTTTTGCATATCACTATAAGCCACATTATTGCACATTATTTGCATATCACTGTAAGCCACATTATTGCTTAATTCATATCAGAGAATTGGATCGACTTAAGTGAGGAATAACACAATGTGTCACACTGATAAAGGTGTTGTGAAGCTGCACAATGCAAAGTGGTCTATTACAGTTTTCTTTTCTTTATTAGCAAACTAGACTGTGTACGTTCTATCCATTTATAGTTTTATTTAATATTATGGAACAGATGGTCAGATGGTTATCAGGAATGCAGGCATTGTGTCTCAGGTGTTTGAGGCTTTGGGTTGCTTATCAGAGAGACAATGCTTCAGGTTCACTGCCCGGACCCCTCCAGTTGTGCTCTTGGGCAAGGCCCTTAACCCTATGCCCATAAAATAACCAGGGCATCCTCAATGCCCATCCCAAGTCCAGAGAAATGGGTGGGTTATCACAGGAAGGCCACCCGGCATAAAAGTTGTACAGTGTAACCTCGAATTTCTTGTTCCACAAGACAAGCAAATTTTTTATAAATTTAAATAAATTAAATTAAGTTAATAATACATTTAAAGTGCAGGTTAATTTGGTTTATTTTTACTTTATATATTGTATAAATTATTTTTATGTATAAATTTTTTGGGCTGTGGAACAAATAATTTGAATTTTCATTATTTCATTAAAATTTAATTTGGTGTACGAGTGTTTTGCAATATGAGCCCACTTCCAGAACTAATTATGCTCGTAATCCAAGGTTCCACTGTACCAATAACGTCTGGATCAAATGATCCATTTTGGGGACTCCTAGATAAATGGTAAAGAGGGTTTAAAAAAAACATCCGTTACCAGAAACCATAGGAGCAACTATAAAATTAACAGAAGTTGTTCCTTCACCAGTCTATCTTTATTCTCTTAAAATAGCATCGTCACCAGGTTTTTAAAAAATATAAATAACATCTTTAGTTTAAATTATTTTTTACTCATTTGGTATTAGATTTAGCATGTTTAGTATACTAGTCCTTGTATGCGAGTTATTACTATAGCAACAAGAAAAAAAACTTTAAGAAATTTATAAAAATAAATCTGTGATTTGCCTTGACACTTGAAGCACCGTCTAATATACTCTATATTTTAACACTGTGATGAACAGATTACATTAAAAGAATTAAAAACTTGTTCTCTTAAAAAACAAAAAACAAAAAAAAAAAAACAGTGAACATGTCTGAGCATGCTCTACAAACAGGAACACTCAGAACCACAACCCAATTATAAACATGTCCCAACTGTAAGCCAGAGAAGTCCTGAGGTCATCTCAGTCAGGGATGAAGAAGTAACAAAGAACTGACATAAAATACGATATTCTATCTAGGATTTAAGTTTTTTCAGCAGCTTTCAGAGGTTATAATCCCCATTGATATCTTAATCCTTGCTGAAAGCATAGTAATCCCATTTCATAATGCATACTCAAGGTGAGAACTTTTTAAGAGGCGGTCGCTTGCAATGATGGCACGTTTTTGGAATATTCCTCACACCTAGAGGCTTACATTAGCATAATATGGCAGAACACTTTCAGCATCAGGAGATCAACGTGTCAGATTAGCCAGCCTTAGATTATGAAAGTTGTTTCCCACTTTAGCCATTAGGTTACAACCACTGCAACCTAATGTGCTGAAAAGGTTTACTTCAGATGGACTTCTTAATAAGCATTTAGACTATAATAATTCAACTGAATCCAACAAGGTGCCATTGTATTTGTTATATATTTGTTTAGCTAGCTGTGCTTTACATTGTAGTTTCGATATCTCTTATTTACACAATGATTTATATGGCTGTTCTTTACACAATAATTTAGCTAGCTGTTCTCTACACAGTGGGTTAGCTACAGTAGTGTAGCTGTTCTCTATACAATAATTTAGCTAGCTGTTCTCTAGACTGTAGTTAACTAGCTGCTTGCTACAATGTGTTAATGTGTCTTTACACAGTAATTTACCTAGCGGTTTATTCCGCTGTATTGGTCTCTATACTCCTTTTGTTAGCCATTTGATACACTGTAGTTTAGCTAGTTATTCGGTTTAGCTAGCTGTTCTCTTCACTGTGATTTAGATAGCTGCTTTCTACTGTACATTGTAGTTGAACTAGATGATTTTTACACTGTACTTTAGCTAGATGTTTACAATGTCCTACAACTTAATTTAATTATTTGTTCTCTACACTGTAATTCAAATAGCTACAGTGTTCTCAACACTGCTGTTTAGCTAGCTATTCTCTACAATGTGTATTGCTAGCTGTTTAGCACACTGTACTGTAGTTAGCTGTTCTCTTCAATGTATAGTTGTTGTTTTTTTTTTTACTTTTTTTTATTCAGATGGTCTATACATTCATCATGTATTTACTACACTGTGGTTGATCTAGCTTTTCTGTACACTGTAGATTTATTAGCTGCTACAACTGTGGTTTTAAAAAATGAAATTCTGTCCATTGCATTCAGTGGCAACCCTTATTGCTCCATATTATAGCTGACTAACTTAGTATTCTTGACAGGTTTTGCTTTATTAAAGTCTGATGAATTCATAACAATGTGAATTTTATTCACATCACTCATATCACTTTAATAATAACAGGCACACGCACATTGGGTGGCAAGACTAAACTTCATATTACTGCACATAATAACATCAATGCTGTTTAGGCATACTTCTAAGTTTGTATTTTAAGGTTGGGGACAGGCCTTGCATTTAATGTGAATGTGTGCATAGTCATGAGCAACGTAACCGTACTACCGTACTTATACTACGTATAACCGTACTACTAGTACTTGTAGTGTTCAGTTACAGAAAATATGTTCAAATTATTGAAAATTGAGAGAAATAAAAATAAAAAATAAAAAAATTATAAAACAGCTGGGTGCACTTTCATGTCACATTTCTACAATAAATTTTTCTTTAAAAAAATGTTATTTCTGCAATTATGTGCCCCTCTATTCGTGCAACAACATCCTAAGCATGTGCTCTTGTTTCATGTTTATGAATATTCTTATGCCTGTTACAGTAGGCATTTTGGATTTTCTAAAACTTGAAATGGCCTAAAACTAAAGGTTGATGTTTAAAACTCTACGTGCAATAATAATACTTATACAAGTAGTCATGAGACATGCGTTATATGACCATATGGGATTTCTCTTGATTAACCGAGCATATCCAATTATATGGGTTGATATTAGTATGGAAAATATCATACAACTGAATGTTAATAATTAGTAAGCCACACACACACTCATACTCAAACAACGGGAACGCACGAAAAGCCAAGCAACACGCACAGACAAGCAAGCCCAATGATATAAATGGACTGAAAAACAGCAAAAAATTTGCACGAGCAGACGAGACACGACACAAGCTCCAAAAATAACAAGGCATTATAGAAGTGCAGAGACATGTCATGGACAGCGTGAAGCAACGAGATGACACTCAAAGACACTCATCAATAAGCTTCTTCTGTTCAGGCATGCAAGCATTCGCACATTCTCCCATCATGCACAAACTTCGGAATATTTCCAATTGCTGGGTTTCCATGGCAATGCGTGCGGCGAGAGAGAGAGAGAAAGAGAGAAAGAGAGAGAATGGCAAAAGGAGGTCTTCTGATAGGAAGGGCTTTTGCAAACAAGAAGAATATATCCCACAATGCAATGCAAGATTAACAAAACCCTATGTAAATACAGGCGGATATATTTACTAGATTTGTTTGTACTTGAGAAACATGATCTGGCATTGATAACACTATCAAATATCTAGTATTTAATATTCTCCTATAGTATTTAGGTCTTGTTTAATTTTGTCCGAATGTGAACGTAAAAAAAAAAAGCCAAAAAGAGAGAAAAGAACCAAAAACACACCAACCTTCTCGCAGCTCTGAGGGGTGTAAGGGGGGTTGATGCAGAACACAATGACATGAGGAGCCGAGAAGAAAACCAGGAAACACAGAAAGAGAGTAAAAAAGGCCACCGCAAATTGACTTTCAACCTGCCACATTCCTGTCCTCCTCCGACCATCCCACTGCTTACCTGTTTCTCTCAGGTCATTTTCTTTTAGATTCTTTAAAAGCATTTCATCATTACATCTAAACCAATAACAACCAGAACTTATTTTGGTACATTTTTGTGGCAGTGATATGAAAATATAACAGCCCCGGCTTTTAAAGTCTTGCTCTGCTCTGACAGTAAATAAAAATTGACCTCTGTTGAGAAAAAAAGAAATGAAAAGAAAATATAAAAAGCAAACCAAGGACACTAAGTCACAATGCAAAGAATCTTTTTTTTTTTTTTTAGCGACAATTTTAAGGCACATGTTTTACACCATAATATTTATTAAACACATGCTTAGCATTAGTGAAATCCAGAACAGGTCAGTAGTTATGATTAGTTAGAAACAAAGAAGGACAAAAATATAAAACAATAAGGCCAAGTTATTAGAGTTATTAGTTAGCATAGTTAACATTAGTCATGCAAAACATAAGGTTATTTTAGCTTTTCACGAAACATTACATCTCACTGTCTGTTTAATATACAGAAAGAACAGTTTGACAGCAAAACGCGATAAATGCCAGTATTGGACTTGTACTCATTTTGGCTAATTATTATTCTTTGACACACAAGGTTGTATAGAACAAACTATAAATAGAACTACTTAACCTTATTTCGAAGCGCTTTACTTTTACTTACTGAGATATATACTGTTAGACCACTTTAAAGACATGTACATTTTGTGTATTAAAGTTTCTGTATTATTTATTCCCATGATCTTCAACAATATTTGTAATTAATAGATTTTGTCTGCAACGAAACTTTCCTCCATCTTATTTACTGCCAATACTTGCTGTTTGACTCAATCAAAGTTTCATTTGGCTACATTTTTATATTACACTTGCATACTTAAAAGACCACAAACACAACTGCCGGATGGTTTATTAATTGTGACTGGACTGTAGGAGGTTCAGATATAGATTAAACAATTATAACAATATTTTGGCAATTGTTTTTTAATAGCCTTGTGACTCAAAGAAAACTTGCACTAAATATTCTCCATCCATTTGCAATCATTCTTGTTTCTTAAGAAGAAAAAAAAAAGGTTCTCAAAACTGCAAAAATGGAGTTATCTTGTTTTGCCATCAAACAGTTCATATAGATTTATCAAATTTTACTCAGATAGATGGTGTATGGATCTAGATGGGACGTTCTACAGCAGTGGTGCAAAACACTGCCCCTGTATCATAATACACCATCATATTTTTCCACTGATAGAGCTATTCTGAGAGAGTAAGTCACCTAAAGAGAGGCAAATGACAGAGCAGAAATGTAGCAGGGGCACAGGCAGGGGGTTAAAAAGGACCTGAAAGCAGCCAATAAAATACAAAAAGAGAGGGAAAAAAGTTAGACAAAGGAAAAGGGAAGAAATTATACTAAAGTGTATTGAAGTATAACAGAGACTTAAAAAAAAAAAAAAAAGCGAGTTTAGGTCAGAAAGAGTAATAGCACCATTCTGATGGCTTGGATCAATACCAGAACAAAATAATGGCCTGGATATCAGAGAGAAAAATTTTTTTTTGATCTGTATACTTGTAACATGTATAGCATGAAATATTAGAGAAACATTTAGAAACTACAAACAGTGAACTATTTAATGAAGCAAATGCGAGTTCTGCTTCCATACTATCAGGTGTGTGTTAATATTTCACAGAAAAGATCCCTTTTTGATTTGACACATATGAAGAAATAGTATTGCATTTTTTAGCCTAAATTTATTTACAATGTTGTCATTTCTTTGATACTGTATGTCAGGCTGCTTTTTTAAGCTAAATATTGTTCCAGGATTTTGGATGAAATGCTACTAATGTTTAATTTAAAAAATTTATTAAAGCTTATTTGTTTTTGTTGTTCGTTTTTAGCGAGTTAGTATCTGCTGCTGAATATTTCAGTAGGAGTATCAAAAAGAAAAAGTAGTATTACGCCAACTTTAGTGTTAGCAAAGTATACACACTATTTCATGATTATGTTTTAAAAAGAATTATTAATTTAAAGGTCATTGAATTGTTTTAATGTAATAGGAATGTGATATGATATGATTTTTATATCATTAACACTGAATATATAAAAATGGGAAAAATAGTATAAATGTTAATTACCTAAATTGAAAGATGTGACAGAAAACGAAGAACACTCCAACAAAATTGGAAATAATGATTGATTAACAAACACATTTTTCTACATTATAGTTTGCTAACAATCTAGAAAATTCATACCACAGCAGGTTTCTATTTGCACCACTTGCGTAGAACGACCGAAATACATAACCAATGAAGTCACATAGATTGGAATTGTGGGCAAATATAAATCTCAGTCTTGGATTATTAAAGATTTTTCACCAGGGAATCTTAGTAACTCAGAACTTAAAATAAAATTTTAATGAAGCTCGTTTCTATGCTTGTGTTTGCTTGCTGTTTGGGCTTTGCACGTGTTTCACTGTAACCCATATGGATAAAGGCTCTGAGAAACATGAGCGGTTCTAATCTTTCATGACAGGCTGTGCACCGCGCTGCCACGTTCACCCAAATAAGCACTCACCGTTTCCCCTCTCTCTGTTAAATTAACAGAAGCACTTTCTGCACTGTTACGCCTCAAACAGCTCACGGTGTTTAGCCCAACAGCAAATATCACTAATTAAGTTTAGCGCAGCAATTACAGGCCAACAAACCCAATTCATTTCTTATAAATTAGCTTCTTTTAATGATTTAAGCATCAGATTGGGAATAGACAGCGATGAACAATGAGCCTCTGCTCAGAAAATAAAAACTACTATAATTAAATATTAGGTTGCATGTTCAATTTAATGTACTGTAAGCATTTCTTTCTTTACAGTATATACAAGCTTATTTATTTACACTGTAGATAACATATAACATTGCATTGTTATATGTTTCAGTATTTTTCACAGCAACATAAACAAAATGCACTATTCACCATATATTACTGTATACATATTTTTTAAGGGGAGGGGGGGGGGGGGGAAGGACAGCTCTCCCGCTTATCCTTAAATGAAAGTGGATTACCTATGGGGTACCTACTGTAATCCGTACCTCTCACATAAAGATTGGCCGGGGAGGAGTAGCGCACTCCTTGCGAGTTTGACGCTACACACTCATATTTCCCCTGGTCTGTCTCCTCGGTCCGCTCAATCTGCAAGGCACCTGGAGACAGGGAGAGGGAGAGAGTGAGAGAGCAAGAGAGAGAGAGATTGTGGGAGGGAGAGATTGAGGGAAGAAGGGAAAATGTGTGACAAAGGAGCGGGAGGTGGTGAAAAACAGAGATTGAAAAAAAGACAAGGTGCGGGAGGAAGGATTGTGGGAGATTCGAAATGATAGGGAGGAAAAGCAGTCAAGAGAATGAGGAAGAATGAGGAAACGATGGTTGGGATAAAATTAATAGGAAGAGTGAACGGATGAACAGATGGAACAAGGGTAGGCAGGGAAAGATAGATTAAGAGGCAGCAAGAGTGACAGAGGTGCAGGAAGGAAAAAAGTGGGAAGAAAAAAAGACAGAAAATGTTACATATATTAAACAAATGATTTATAAGATCTATAGGCTTATTCTAACAACGAAAAAAACACTTTCATTAACATTTACACGCCCTCCTTCTCCTTCTTCCTTCTCCTCCTGCTCTGACTTTATAGCTCTCAGAATAATATCAACATCATAATTTCCTCACTGATCGCTGAATCCTCATCACACATTCAGAATTCCATCTCCATTCCATCTACTACCTCCCGCTTATTTTCTCTAAACCTGACTAAAATATTATTTCTTTTTGTGCCGTTTTAAAACATTATGCGGAATCGCCAGCGGCTTCCGAGCGAGAACGAGTGAGAGCGTTCGTCTAACCAAATTGAGGTGGAAAACACAAAAAGAGGCACGGTGAAGGTTATTTTTTTATTCGCTGGAGGGATTGAGCTCCACCTTTTTTCCATTCTCTCACTTTGCGTGCAGAAAGGGGGGCATGACAAAGCATTATGCTGATGCAGGAGCTGAGGGATTTACTCTGAGCTCTCCTCTCCAGAACACCAGAGCAACTCCGAGCTATGGAATCTCTCGAGGTGCAACTTAGACAGACTAATTATCACACTTTATCAACTTTTTACCCCCAAATTTAGTAGCTGCTAATTTTCACCCTGGTCTTCAATATTGAACAACCATCAGCAGCTATCAGTCTGGGAGAAAGTGAAGTGAAGGCTGATGCTGGATTTGCAGTTCATGAGGAACTGGGGAGGTAAATTTTTTTTTTTTCAAATCTTGTTGATGTTACAGCCATTCACAGGCCATCAGTCAAAGGAGCAAAAATGTGCATATTCACTCTCAACTGTCAATCACTGTGACACCAGCCAATCGTGAGTGTCTAGAAGTTTGTGTATACGAAAGAGGGCAAAAAGCCCTTTCATTTGAGTGCCCTGTGACAGGCTGAAAGTTTATGGCTGGTTGGCTTTAAATGTCTCTCAGGAATCATGTGCTTCTGTTAGCCATGAACAAATCAACACAGACAGTTCAGAGGAAATCTGGAATGACTTAGAAACCATTTTTAAGGAGACAAAGTGTTGTTTATTGGCAGGTGACCACTGTTAGAGCAGTGGCTTGAATCTACAGGGTGGGCTATTTATATGGATACACCTTAATAAAATGGAAATGGTTGGTGATATTTGTGGCACATTAGTATATGTGAGGGGGTAAACTTTTCAAGATAGGTGGTGACCATGGTGGCCATTTTGAAGTCGGCCATCTTGGATCCAACTTTTGTTTTTTCAATAGGAAGAGGTGCACGTGACGCATCAAACATATTGGGAATTTCACAAGAAAAACAACTATGTGCTTGGTTTTAACGTAACTTTATTCTTTCATGTGTTATTTACAAGTTTCTCTTTGTTCACAGCCATTGACATGTCGAAGAGGTTAACACGTGATGAGCGGATCGAAATTGTGTTGATATCTGGTGAACGCAGTAACTGGGTCATTGCAGCAGATTTCAATGCAAGACACCCTACGAGACCACCCATCTCCCATGCTACAGTTAGCAAACTGCTTGCTAAGGTCCGTGAAACTGGTTCAGTGTTGGATTTGCCAAAATGTGGACGCATGAAAACTGTCACTAATGAACAAACATCAGTGGCTGTCCTAGCTTCATTCAGCAAGAGCCCACAGCGTAGCACTCGCCGCATGTCACTGGAGAATGGCATTAGTCAAACATCCCTTCGGAGGATATTAGCTACTCACAAATGGCACCCTTACAAACTCCAGCTACTGCAGGATCTCAACGAGGATGATCCAGATCGGCGCACACAATTTGCAGAATGGGCAAAACAAAAATTGGAACAGGACCCTCAGTTCACGCAGAAGATTTTGTTCAGTGATGAGGCAAACTTTTATTTGAATGATGAAGTTAACAAACCAAACCACCGCTATTGGTCTGACACTAACCCACATTAAATAGATCCCTCCAAGACTGTTGGAACAAAAAAAGTGATGGTATGGTGTGGTATGTGGGGTACAAAGATAGTGGGGACATTCTTCATCAATGGAAACCTCAAGGCCACTGGATATTTGAAATTGCTACATGATGATGTGTTTCCCTCTTTATGCACTGAAGCTGGCACGTTCCAGTTTTTCCAGCAAGATGGTGCACCACCACATTATGGGTGTCAAGTCCGAGCATTCCTAGATGAACAGTTTCCTGAAAAGTGGATTGGTCGTCGTGGGCCAGTTGAATGGCCCCCAAGGTCTCCCGATCTGACCCCCTTAGACTTTTATCTTTGGGGTCATCTGAAGGCAATTGTCTATGGTGTGAAGATACGAGATGTGCAGCACCTGAAACTACGGATACTGGAAGCCTGTGCTGGCATTTCTCCTGCGGTGTTGCTATCAGTGTGTGAAAAGTGGGAGAAGAGGGTTGCATTGACAATCCATCACAATGGGCAGCACATTGAACACATTTTATAAGTGGTCAGAAACTTGTAAATAACTCAGGAAGGAATAAAGTTACGTTAACACCAAGCCCACCATTGTTTTTCTTGTGAAATTCCCAATAAGTTTGATGTGTCACATGACCCTCTTCCTATTGAAAAAACAAAAATTGGATCCAAGATGGCCGACTTCAAAATGGCCACCATGGTCACCACCCATCTTGAAAAGTTTGCCCTCTTACATATACTAATGTGCCACAAACAGGACGTTAATATCACCAACCATTCCCATTTTATTAAGGTGTATCCATATAAATAGCCCACCCTGTACAATAGTATTGCCACCTCACAGGGAACCCCTGTCTGATGCGTGCTTCATCCGATTAACTCCCACCACTCAAAAACATGGTGATGGGTGCACTGTAGTTATTAAACCATCCCTTGATGTAAACAAGTGTGTGAATATGTTGCAGTCGATCCAGGGCAAACCTCTGCCTCAAACCCAACCATTCCAGGACAGACTCTTGAGCCATCCCAACCCTAACCAGGATAAACCACTTCCTGAAAAAGAACTAACAAATTAATCAGTCGGGTTTAACCTTATTATGCTACACACTACGCAAATACTCTCCACATACTTGCTTTATTTACTGGCAAACAGGCAATCTCTGCTATCTCCAGCTGACACAGATGTTAACTTCTGCTGGTACAGTATAAGAAATATTTAGAGATCTCAGTAATTCTTCTGTGTTCCCAGCTGAATTTAGGTTTCCAGGTCAAGATTTACCACTGGAGTCCAAGAACATGACGGAGCTTGGCACAACCTGAACGTCAGCCTAATGATACATCTGCGGATGAATAGGAACTAATTGGTCAACATTGTAGTCTGACCTCGTAACACTCTTGCGGCTGAAGGGAATCGAATCCTTAAATTAGAATAACAAGGTTTAGTGGAAAAACTAACCAGAAGATAAAACATTATACAGTATGTGTACAGTGAAGCCAGGCTGTGTTTAAAACTTCAGGGTCCTTGGTTTGGGCTACTTTGTCCCTGGACTTTCTACACACATTCCATTCCAGGTTTGATGCCCATAAGAAATGTTGTAAGAACTATGGTATGTATTATAGTGCACTGTAGTACATACCATTAAATTACCATGGTACTTCAATATACATGATATATTATCATGGTAGGCATCATGGTAATACGCTATAGCACTTCAATGGATAACCACCATATTTTGGTGAGTACCCTTTTAGAGTAGATGCTGTGGCACGTCAACTTCTACCAAAGTATGTTTGTACATACTGTACAGTACCACCGGTATGGTGTAGTACAGGTAGTATATACTACTGTACTGTATGTATTATTAAGAGGTTTAACATACCCTATGGTAACTGATTAATACAATACAATGGTACTTCAATATAAATATTACCATTCTTGAATGTGCAGTGTACCATAATATACGAAATGAACCTTTGTACAAAATATTGTACCTTGGTAGAACCATGTACCAAAGTGTGGTTCATGTAGTATACAGTATCAGCAAATTCAGAATGTACCATGTAACATATAACATAGTACAGGTACCATGAAACTACTATGGTACTATATACCATGGTAAAATTTCTTATGGGAGGTTTCCAAAAACAGACCTGCTGGCAACTCTAAACCGCCATCGTATGGATAGACACCCAGTTTATAGTGCATTTCTATCCTACCTCCTGGGATACACTGCAGATCCAGCACAACCCTAACCACGGGAAACTGAACACTGAAAATGGATAAACAAAAGGAATACAGTATATTGGATGGATTGTGTGAACTGTGGCAGTTGCCTCACTTTGAGGTTTGGTCAGGGAAACTGGGGACTTCAGGAAGCTTCCAAAATTCCTATGTTTTTGAGGTTGATGAGAATGTTTTTTTTTTATTGGTTTGTTTTTTCCCGCCAGGTGGAAAGTGGTAATCATGCATTCACATAATTACTTAGTCATTCACTGCTCCTTGTCTAATTGCTACTCATGCATCACAGGACAGCTTTCAGTCATGGAGGCGGGGTACACACCACTGTACCACTTTAAACTCCAATCTTCTGCGATTTTTTTTTTCCTTTGACCTTGTTTTTCACCTCGTTGATCTTCCTGCTGAAAAACCTTCCATTTAATAAACGATGTGAAGCAAGAATAAATAGTGACTTGCCATTCCCTTAGCCACAACCTGTCATAATGCATCTTGCTCTACACCTTGCCCATCTAAAGGTTTCAGTGTTCCGAGGCACTGACTTCACTGCCTGACACACTCGCACACGTGCATGCGCACGCACATGAACACACATGAACAGAATATCCCTCCTGGGAGATGCTGTTCTGATAATAAGAGCAGACGAAAGCCTCAGTCTGTCTCTCACAGAGCTTCTCTGTAGTTAAGAAGAGGCAATCCTGGCAACAAATTTATACCCACCAAGCAAGCAACCAACCAACCTAGCCCCAAACACACACACACACACACACACACCCAAGACCTGGCAGCAGAAGACCCCAGATTGATCCAGAAGATTCAGGTGGAACAGACTAATGAGAGTACTGCTCATACGAAAAACAAGCAACCGCCTGCATTTGTGTGTCATAGCTTGTGTGTGTGTCTGTGCATCCATGGAAAATACAACAGTATAATTTTCTTTCTCACTCACTAGGTGCTTTCCACCTACCTGCATAAAGCTTCTTATACACACACACACACACACACACACACACACACACACACACACACACACACACACACACACACACACCTCTTGTTGGGTGTTATGCAAAGCAACAGGGGTCTCAGGAATAAATGCTTTTTTGGAGCAAAAGTTCTCTTTTGTTAAATACTGTTTCTGTACTGTACAATTAAATACATTACATTCTCTTCATCTTTCATGTGCAATATCATAAAAAAAATCTGGTTACATAAAAAATTTC
The DNA here is from genome assembly GCA_011419295.1 of Clarias macrocephalus. Classification (NCBI taxonomy): domain Eukaryota; kingdom Metazoa; phylum Chordata; class Actinopteri; order Siluriformes; family Clariidae; genus Clarias; species Clarias macrocephalus. The sequence continues at coordinate 120,367 of JAAGKR010000239.1, read as the reverse complement.
TCCATTTCGTTAGCATTAGAATGGAGAAAAAATGTGATCTGAGGGACTTTAACTGTCTCACCGCAGTTGGTACTAGATTTGGGTATTTTCTGAAACACACAATGTTTCCAAAAATGGACAAATCTGCAGGATCAGAGCAGAATGACCAGCCTGCAGCTGACATGAAGGCTACTGTATACTTACTCTTAAATAATCACGCTTTACAACCATCTCAGAACAGACATCAAAACTTGGGGTAGATGGGCTGACACAATGCAAAATATGCTGCCAGGGACCGCTACAAAAAGGACAGGTAAACTGGACAAACTGGAAAAAGGGCGAGGCTGAATGAGGTATTGGAATGAATAAAAATGTATTGTTAGCAATATTGTCTGTGCTGATGATGACAAAAATATCAGTAATGTTTGTGGCACACTCACATGCCCCAAAGCTATGATCTCTTTGCTTACTTCTTACCAGCTCAGAAAGTTTAATGGTGTTTGGCCCAGGTGTGCCCTAAAAACCCACTCCAATCATGCGAATGCTAAATTTGGCTAAGCAGCACGTCTGTGCTTCCTCCACAAGAGCTTACGTGTGCTTCTCTAGTGAAGTCATATTCCTGTCAAAGTCAGCCATTTATGGAAATAACTTTCCGGTATTTTGCAGCACTTGTCAGAGATCCGAAAGGCGTACGGCACGCCATTGATCAGATGCTGAAGCACGACCAACTTCGCATTCAAACAGCCAGGAGTGTGAAAATACCTCAAAACAGCAGCCTGGGGGTTTTAACCAACATGGCGTCAGTTGGGAAACTTGTTCAAACTGACTTCATAATGAGTGTTTCGAGCGTTTCCACACCCGTACCCCCAACCTTGGCTCCTTCTCTATCTCTGTCAGTATGCGCTTCTTAGACGAGCGCTCGGGTTTCTGCAAAATCGCCTCCCTGCGGATTTTCTGAGCACCGACTTCTCAGGCTGCCTTGACATGACGGGGGCAAAACACAAAAAAGAAGAAGCAAAAAACGAGGCTGTCTAAGGCAGCACGTTTCCTCGCACATGTCTGCTGCTGCTGCAGGGAAAAGACTTTGAGAATATGGGGGAGACTGTGAATATGTGTGTTTCAGATTGTGTGCTGTCATGCATATAAGTTTCAGGTACGCTAAGCTGTGTGTGTTCTGCATGAGTGCAACCAATCACAATTGCCATCTGTCATGCTCTAATGTATTCATACACTCACAGCCACACACAGACACACACACACACAGGTATCGCTGCATGCTGAGCCTCTGGCAGCTACACTTCTCACGCTGACCCGTAGCAACACATGCAGGTGCAAAGCGTGATGTAAAATTGCTTACAAGTAGAAATAATTTGAGCACTTAGAGAAATGGACGTGAATAGTATCATTAATACTTAATAATAACTTAAGCTGGCGTAAACGAGTACGTTTAAAAAATAGATTAATTGGGTTTTACATTTATAAAGTTCACCACATGATGTATATGTATAACTTGTTTCACAAAGCATTTGCAATTACTATGGCTATTTGTATTATATAGGACTTGTGATGAATTATATTGTTTATTTTTTTTCTCTCTGTATCTCTCTCACTATACTCACAGTAAGGCTAGAGTCTTAAATTCAAGCATACGCCAATAGTCACGACCCTTATTCAGCCTCGTACTGCGTGAATTCTTAACTTAAATGGCTCATTAAGATTATTGAAATTAACCAGCACAGTTCAGGCCTTAAATAATGTCAAGTTTTTTAAATTTTTTTGTGCGTGTGTGTGTGTTTGTGTACTTCTGTCAAGGCAGAGTTTCTTCTTTTAACACCTGCTTGTAAACCTACATTACAGAAATGGTGCGACAGAAAATACAGAACATATAGCTAAAAGTATGTGGACACCCGGTGTTCCCCAAGGTGTTGCCACAAAGCCAGAGGCATGCACGATTGTCTAGAACAGCTTTATGTGCTCGGGCATTACAATTTCTGTTTCACTTAAACTAAGGAACCCAAACATTTTCAATGCAATTCGTGCAAAAAGTGAGCAAGACTAAGAAAATACAGGGAAAAATCACACCTTAAAATTGGATGAAAAGCCTTTAGATGAAATTTAAGATGATTATAACAGTAAAAGAGAAGACCAACTCTGTGTTACTGCCCATGTATTTGGAATAGGTGCACGTGGGTGTGATATTAAGGAGTCCATGTAGTGTCTGTACGGATAAAGCAAATCAGAAAATGTGGCGGGTATTTTACATATGAAAGCAGGTATGCGGTACAATAAAAAAAATGCTCATAGTAAACTAATTTTTATGTAGTTGTTTAATTACCAACAATCACACAAGAAAAAGCTTTAATGCCACTACTGTTCTGTATTTTCTTTGTTCATGTAGAAATTTGGTGCATTTCTATCATACTGCTAGCACAGACATAAGGGCAGTTAAAATCATACCATAATGTTCAATAATATCATAATGTCTTCATACCCACTGCATATATGACACTTCCCGATTTACCATATATAAATGTTTAATGGACGTGTTTAATACATGTCTTATGCAAGCGGCTCTCACTTCCCTTAACACACAAACACGTGCACACACACACACACACGCACGTCCTTTTGAGGGATTTGAATTGCACCCAAAAAGCTCCATTAGCTTATTGTTAATCTCGCCTTGCTGAGAACTGGAACCAGTGAAATGTCATTGAATTCAGAAGTAATCCTTCTTGCCTAGTGCCACAGGCAAAGTGGAATGAATGGGCACTGAAACACAAAAAGGGGAGGAAAGTGGAAAGTTTTGGGACTGCAAAAAAAAGCGTGGTTAGCATAACATTTCCCCAAAGCAGCTCAGGACAAAACCGAATGAGGAGACCAGGACAGGGAGAACGCTAAAACAGCAAAAAATAAAATAAATGTGCCATCTCTATGACAGCGGAGCCGAGTTTTTTTTTTTTTTTGTGATGAAAGGCATGATGGCTGTCACGGCTCGATTTGAAGTTAATAACCTTGTTCTGATGCTGACGGAGACGCGGCGGTCCTTGTCCGAGTGATTAGTACTCCTGCTTCTTTTTATTATGCTCTTTTTTTATTACCCTGTTATCCTTATCCGGAGCGATAACGAGCATGCCCTAATCAAAAGCTCAGGCTGAGTCACACGCTGGAGCGTGTGCGTCATTATCCTGACCCTCAGAGAGACATGAGAGAGGACAAGAGAGAAATATCCAAAGAAAGGGGGAAAAAATGAATGCAGAAATAATGAGAGGCAAATGAACAAATATAATACAACTGGGGTAATGAGAAGAAAAAAAAAAAAGCAACACTTTGTATGATTTCTGTTGCTGCATATTAGATTGTTACTCCTATTCGCGATCTTGCGCTCTCTCCGCGGCCCTGATCGCTGTGTCTCGCCACACATCACACTTTGTCCTTTTCAGTCTCACTGCCTCTCTTTTAAAAGCGGATCAGTGCGCACTTTTGTGCATTCTGAGACCCTCATCTGCTCTCACTCTCTCCCGTCTAGCTCTCTGTGACTCATATCGAAAAGTGGCTTTCTCAACATAACTCACAATTATACCATCCCTGGTGTACAGCTGTTACATGTGGCTCTGTTTAGATGAAAGCTGGCTGATATTTTTAGTTGATGAACTCCTGTAGATTAGGATAAACGATGAAGTATTTGTTTCAAGTAAGAAAGGAAAAAAAAAAACTGACCAATTTTCTGCAACGAATGAATGAATGTGTGTGTGAGAGACGTTATGAAACGCATCAACTGTCCTCTTAGACTAATCAAGCATTAGCCTATTTACCGTGCAGCTTTTCATAGTTAGCAAAAACACAATGTCAGGGCTTTCAGTTGATGAAGCGACATGACGGGGCGAGTGGGGTCTTGTTCTTGTCAGGGAACAGGTGCAAGGAAATGGTGTCGTGCTCCTTAGCGGGAATCAGGATGCAAGAATGACGGCGTTAAGCATAGCTAATGCATTGAGCTGAGGATGACATCATGATCCAACTAACAATGGAGCCATAACAGTATACAATACCTACATACCATCAAACAGACATCTTAAATGTTTACACACATAGTCAGTGTTGTGATATTACACTAGCTATACATTACATAAACATTTTTTTTAAATAAAACTTTTAATAGGATCCTTCCAAAATCTGTTCAATATTTCTGTGGGGAAAACTTGCACTGACAGACAAGCGCTAATCAGCTAGCTCGACAGCAAGAATATTTTCTATTTTATTATATTCTCTTTCTGTCCCGTAGTATTTCATCTTGTTTCACAAATCAGCTTAGCAATGCCCCAACCCAGTTTTATCGTTATCCTAAAAACAAATCCAAAGAATTCCAACTAGCTAGCTTTAACTCTAGCTTGCTTTAACCTTTTGCTAACTAAAAAGAACAAATGTTCTTAAGGCAGCCTTATTCCACTTAACTTTTAAGATTGTATTCCATTTAAATAACTGGACTACTACAATGGCTGTTACTAAATGCACTCAAAAGTACAGTAATGATGGGTCGTTCATGAACGATTCATTCTTTTTGAACGAGTCTTTAACGTGACTCAGAAGAACTAGTAGTCACCGAGAGTGATTCGTTCATTTTCTACTGGCCGCGCATGCGCAAATCATTGCAAAACCTCTGTAGATTATGTACAGGAAGCAGAACTAAGTAGCTACCTTTGAGTCTTCTGGTCCAAATCGTTCATTCTTTTGTCACGTGACTCCCATAAACGCTATGCAGTGCAATAAACAGGAAACAGAATTGAGCAGTTCTCTGAATCGTTTCTTTGTTGTTTTTTTTGTGTCTCATGTGACTCCCGTAGACGTTATGCAGTGCAAAAGATTTAAAAGAACGAACGACTCAGACTAGAAGACTCATGAGAAGAGTCCGTTTAAATCTGTTTCCTGTGTAATGAACTGCATAAGCGTCTATGAGAGACACGTGACAACAGAACGTGATTCGGACCAGAAGATATGAGAGGTGAGCTGCTCATTCTGTTTATTATAATAAGTCCTTAGCTGCACTGTAATATTTTCATTATTGGAAATACGCCAAAATTAGTGTATGTAGACATGTTGGGGGTCTGCTTTTTGAAAATGTAACATTTTATTTTATTTCTGATTAAAAGAACGAAATAAACTAAATGACTCAAAAAAGGAGTGATGAACGAGATTCAAAGAACCGAGTCAGTAAAATTATCCAAACTTCCCATCACTACTCAAAAGGCACTTAAAGTTTTGCTAGATATTTAGGTAGCTAGATAGATGATCACGAGTAAGTACACTCTCCAAAAAGTAAACCAGGACATTTTTTGAGACAAAGCTAACAAAAATTCTGTTGGAGGGTATATCAACCAACCGTAGTTTCCGTTAGCTTGTTCAGGTATTTCATACCTACTGTATGAGGGGTGTTCAAGTCAAACCGGGACTTTTGGTTGTTTAGAACACGCTAAACAACTCTCAGTTATGAGAGTAAAAACGCCCTTTATTTCTCTATATAATCCCCTGCTACACTAATGCACTGATCCCAACGTTTCACTAGTGCTTGGATACAATCAAGGTAGAAAGTTTTCTTAGTATGCTGGAGCCATAATCAAGCTGCCTGCATAAAAAATTCTGAAACATTGGCCTCCCAGGAGCTCCTTTAATGACCCAAACATGTGGAAATGACTTGGAGTGAGGTCAGGACTGTACATGCGACGTGGCAATAACTCCCAGCCAAGTTTCTGTACCGCGCCAATGGTGCTCGTGAATGAGTGTGTGTACAGTTCCTACAGACATATTCGTCTCTTCTTGAAGTTGGCGACAAGTTATCCAGCGAATTTGAAGGATCAGCCGTTAAACTTGTGAAGGTTTACAGGAACGACTGCAGTGGGCTTCGAGCCACCTCAGTCAGGATCGTCATTCATGGACTTATAGTCTTATTTAAAAAGTTGGCACCATTCAAATGTTTTACTGCAGCTCATCACCATACTGTGCTAAAAAAAAATCGTTATTTACTCCATCATTCGGAAGAAATCTCATCACAAGGACCGGTTTCACATGAATGCCCCTCATATAATACTCGCACTGTAGCTTTACAATATATGCAATTTACATCAATAATATGCATATATAATAGCATATTTTTTCATATAATAACATCTTTTATACAAGAAATATTTACCAAAGTTTTGCCTAGGGGAAGGCTGGCTTGTACCCTGTAAAACAACTGTCCTTTCAAAGCAAATGCGTAAAGCAAATAGATACTGGAAAGTCATTTAATTAAACACTTCATAAATATTTAAATATAAATCGGTAAAAGATAAATAGATACATATTTATATATACTGTATATATATCCACATGTAGAGGTAATACATCTCTGACAGTAGGTACAGTACGTTTGTGTGTGTGTATGTGTAATGTGTAAGAAAAAAACGACAGAGTACTAGTTATGCACTTCACTCCTGAACAAGATCCATCTGAGCCTGAAGTACCGTGTAAGATGTGTCAAACAGTGGCTTTCTTTATATGAAATAACCAGTTCTAACAAAGATTTCATATTTAATATATAAAGACAGATGTAGGCATACTTCTGTGTGACATTACACATTTTTACCGGGTCTGAATATCAGATGTAGGATGAATAAAACGCAAGATCTAATGATGTCCCCAAATGTAAAAATGACCAGCAAAGTAATGTAATAGCCTTGTACTGAGAGTCTTGGTGTCTGTTCTAAACACATACTGGGCTCATAAAGCATGGGCGGCTCTGGCCAAAGTGGTATTTGGCCTCGTGTCAAATCTAATTGATGACCACTGGAGTAAATTCTCTAATCACAGCCTTCTGTTTAGGCTCCAGTCGCAAATTACAGTCTCAAAAAAAAAAAAAAAAAAAAAAAAAAAAGCTTACTGAGCTGCAGTAAAAAGCAGTGATTTTAGCAATGACTGCCTTTCCCAAGGTAGCCTTTCATTCGATCGCTTTATCTCTGGATCAACAAGCAGACAATCTAACCTCTGAACAAGCATCAGATTAAAACAAAACAAAACAAAAAAAAACAATTTACAGTTTGTGCAGATTTGTATCATTTGTGCAACCTTAATATATGATATGATTATAATATGAAAAAAAGTCAGAAAGTTTTTTTTCCTCATAATTATAATAATATGCTTTGCTATAATATACTGTAGGGTAGATTCGGCACATATCTATTAGCGACTAGGTGACCACTGGCGCCCTGAAGTTAAATGCTTACTGTATTTAGCATTTTCTGCAAATCTAACCTCAAAGATTGTACTCAACAGACAAACTGTTCTCTGTAACATACCTGATCGCAGCTGTTTAATTCGGCCCTGGCTGAGCGCCGGCTCCACGGGAAGGAAGTCCTTGAACCAGGAGATCTCTGGATCGGGGATGCCACTGGCAGCGCAGAGCATGGTGGCGGTGCGCGTCCGCTCCACCACCTTCAGCTGGGGACCCATGTCTATACTGGGGAAGCCGAATGGCAGCAAGTCCTCTGCACATCAGCACAGAGAAAACACAGTCAGGATGCAGGTAATGAACCATGAGCAGTAGACTAAACAATGAAGAGTCATGTTACTCAGCATTAGTTTTAATAGTCTCATTAACCACACCTGACAGGTTCTCTTTTTAGCGTGATCATTGTATTATGCAAAATCAAACAGTTATACAGTATACACAGCATGGTGTTTAAGAATATAATACGAATTGTACTTTTAATAACATTATAGTGTACGCAAAACATACACTATGTACAAAATGACGATAAAGTGTAACAGTAAAACTATACTTATTTATTCATACTGAAATACAATTAGGAATTCTATAATCTGATTATTAAAAATCTGTTATTCCGTTTTTTAACAGAAAAATATGTCTAATCACTGATATGGTGAAGTTTTTTGTAAGGATATCTATATTTACCATTTACAAAAGGAGTCTCTAGTGTCAAATTTTCCACCACTGGAAACAAAATGCTTTGTAGTACAACAATGGCAACCTGTATTTCGTGCATACAGTACTGTGCAAAAGTCTTGAGCCACCCCTCATTTCTTCATACTGCATTAAATAAATTCATTTAGATAAAATAAATAAAATATAATACATATAAACAAAGTACATACATATATACAATATATACAAAGTGCCTAAAGATACAATTGGAAAATGTGTTGTTTATGTAAAAGCTTTAGCAGCAACCTCATTTTCCCTCTTGTCTGTTCCAACCACTTAGCATCACCAATATACTAATCACCAGTCTAAAAATTATGTCTAAATGTCATTTAATTACAGTCTTATGCAAAAGTTTAGGCACCCCTTGATAAATGAGGAGAACACCTTGAGGAGGTGTTACCAAGTACTGATTATGCAGGGTGCCGAAACTTTTGCACAGTGCCATAATTTTTCTTTTTTATGCCAATTTATGGCATAAGAAGTAACTATGCATGCAGGGTTGCTGAAATTATTGTAAATTTTTTCCAGACTGTGTTAAAATCTTTAAAAATAAATTTAAAAAATCACCAAAATATGTTATTTATCAAGGGGTGCTTAAACTTTTGCATAAGACTGTATGTCTAAATGATTGCTACTGTAGATTAACAAACAAAAGACATTCCTCAAAAACTGGTCAGGTACAAGGACTGGACTGAAAATGAGACGGAAAAACTTGGCAAAAAATGAGAGCAAAAAAAAAAAAAAAAAAAAGAAAGTCCTTCAGGAAGCCTGGAGAAGTATTCCTTGAGACAACATTAAAAATACAAGAAGGTCTGGCTCTTTGGAAGCAAAATATAAAGAAATATGGGGTGAGTCAAGACTTTGGCATGGTACTACTGTAATATACTGTATGTTCCATGACATTGAAATGTTAATACAAATAGAGCAAATATAAAGTGCTGTGTTGTGCAATGTATGTCAATGATGCAAATTATAATTACGCTCCTGCATGCACCGTCATGTTTTATTCATTAATAAGACTACAGAAGTATAAAGCTGGAAACATAATTATAATTCTCCAACGCTATCTCAAATCTACTTTAATCTCAGACACTCCTGTGACCACATCAAGGCTTTTTATCATTCGGTCATGTGTACAGCTCTAGGTTCTAATTTGGAAACTCGAGTTTAGAAACTTGAATGCTGAGCCTTTGATGAATATGAAATCGTACAACATTTGATATGATGATGCATCCTCTACACTTTCAGCCGTGTTTGGTCGTGAGTTGCGTTTTTTAAATCTTCAAAAGGATGAATGAGAGCTGCAACTACGGTCCATCAGCAGTAGCGCACACACTTGTGGGACCAGTCAGGTTCGCTTGCTCTTGTAATTTGAGTAATTAACTAATAGGATGATGAAGGGCAGGAGAAGCACTTTGCACGTTAATATTTTTAAATTGATGATTTGGATCTTGGTGTTGTGTAAAAGCGAGTAATAAGACAGCAGGATGGTTCCATGTTGATTTTCTGGTACAAATCTGGAAAACAAATATGGATTCCTCATGTCATGCTGAGTTATCTGAGAGTTACTAGTCAACATTTCCTCACTGCAAAGCTTATACCTGTTTTATAATGCAACCGCGAATCTGTCATAATCGATACTGGAATTTCTCTCTCTTGTGATGTGATGTGTTTCTAGACAGCTTATTAAAACAGGATGTTTTATTTCCCCGCTAAACTGAAGAAAATGCATTAGGTACAGATTCCACATTTCCTCGGCATTACCACTTTAATGACAAAACAACAAAGCTGCCATTAAGAATATCGTGGTGTACTTGAATACACTCCGTCTGCAAAAATAGACATCTTCCCACACTTTGTTTCTAAAAAAAGACAATTCTCAAGCGAACACCCTGAAACGGTACACACTTGCTTCAGTTCTAAGGCTTTGGTAAATGAGCATTTCAATCATTTGATAGGTGCTCATTACGATTTATTTCTACACTTGCTGCAGATTCGCTTCCAATGTATGATGAAGTTTCTGTGCAATGTGAAACGATGAGAAGAAAGACACACCACCCACATCCAGCGCACTGGTTATTGCTCATCGAGCCTCCAGCAGGCAGAATTCATTAACACACAGCATAAATAAAACAGGCACACACACACACACACACACACACACACACACACACACACACACACACACACACACACACACACACACACAGAGAAAAAAAATATGATCGGTAGAAAACTCAGGAACAACACACTTTGATTCTTAAACGGAAAAGAATAGGGTGTAATTATATACCTACATAATGAGTATGCGTGAACGCACCTCGGCAAGGACTATGGCAATTACACAATGCACAGCAGGGGGAAAAGGGATGGGCGCTGCATAGAAGCTAATAATTATTTGTTCGGTTTAATTGAAAAGGCAGGGAAGACAAAAAAAAGTCTGAGTAAACATAAGGAGGTGGGTCAGTGTTCCAACTGTGTTCGAGAAGAAACGAGTACCAGTGGTGCTATAAAATCTTGAACTTGTGTGCACCGACCATGCTATAAAGCACGAGACATAGTGATTTTTCATTTATAGCAACAGTCACTAGAAGCGTTTAAGTAAAAGCTGGACTTTTGATTGTGCAGAATAACAGAACACAGTTACTGTATAAGAGTAAAAACTACCTATTTTTCTCTATATAATCTCCTGCTACACTAATGCACTTATCCCAGCGTTTCACTACGGCTTGGAAACCACCAAGGTATAAATTATTCTCTGTATGCTGGAACCCAAAGCTTGGAGTGAGATCAGGACTGTATAGGGGATGTTGCAAAAAAAAAAAAAAAAAAAAAAAAACTTCCACCCGACGTCCTGTTATGTGCAAGTGATGTTCGTGAATGATTGTGTGTACAGGTCCCATACACAGATGAGTCTCTTTCGCAAGTTATCTGTTAATTATCGAGGATCTGCCATTTCAGTCTCGGAATGTTTACAGAACGACTGCATTGGGATCTGAGCCACCTCATCTGGGACTGTCATTCATAAAAATACAGCTTTCTTTAGGGAAATTGATTGGCACGATTGATTTGTACCGCACCCAGAAACAATTGCTGCCTCACTCCCCCACTGGCCAGCGTTCACATTGGTTTTTGTGCTCTGTTCTCAGGTACACTTGCGTATTTGCATCCTCCGATATAGCAAGGTGCAGTACAGTACGCACCAATTTGGTTCCATTAAGTTAACTTTGACGTTATACGTAATATTATTAATATTCCGGGAAAAATGTCCAGAGCAAGGCTCTCGTGTGATTTCCGTTCTTGAGTACGATTGATTCCATATCTGATTCGATGCCATTATGGAAGCAATCGTACTTGATTTGCCCAAGTAGACTCCAGGCACGATTCTCGAGCACGGCACGATTGTGTTCTCACTGATCAAAATGAACCAGACTTTTTGGGCATCTCCATTTAAATGTTTCTCATCTAATTTCAGTTTAGTCTTATCGCCATACCGTACTTGAAGGCTTCTGTAAACGGCAATCGTTGTTACGCCTATATATTAGAAATTTCATCGCGAGTCCTGGTTTGACTTGAATGTCCCTTATATAATACTTATAATTATATAATTATACTACTTTATAATTCATACTTATAGCATATTCCATATTTAGCATCAATGTCCATATCATCATACAAACCTTTACCAGCCTGTTTTTCTCTTTCTTAATGTGAATAGTTACCAAAATAAAAAAAAATTAAACACACACACACACACACACACACACACACACACACACACACAATGTCCTCTATTACATTTCATAAATAAATATTACTTTCTCCTTCATAATTATTATAGTTTCTATTTGTTAAATAAAGAAAAAATTGTGATCTGATTATTATTATTATTATTATAGTAGACTAAGATCATGTTCAGTGTTTGCCAAGGAAATGCCTATGAATTAGTTACTAGGGAAACAATACTGTATTAAAATAATAATAATAATAATAATAATAATAATAATAATAATAATAATAATAATGCACTTTATTTAAAAAGGTACCTTTCTAGTCGCCCAAGGTCACTGTCCAGAATTTAAATAAGAAAAATTAATACCATCAACTAGTAAATTACATTAAAACACAATGACAGCGAATCACCTAAAACAGATAAAGTCATATAGGGATTCGAGTGCAGCCTTATATCATGTGGGATAAGCTGCTTCTGAATAAATGGCCTTCAGACACATTTCTGGAAGAGAATTCCAGAGATGAGGAGCAGTGCGGTTAAAGGCTCTAAAGAGGACCCTTGATGAGTAAGAGCGAAGAGTGCGAGAGGGGTGTAAAAGGCTACGCGCTCTGATAGGAGCTCTGAGAGGTTCTTTAATACAGTAGTGAGGAAGAACATTTTAAACTCCGTTTGGTATTTGGAGTTCTTGAAGGGATGGGGTGATGTGATGCATAATGGTTTCTCTGGTTATGATACGGGCAGCAAGATTCTGGATAAGACCAGATAAAAGTGAATCACAGTAATCAATGCGGGAGGTGACCGATGCATGTATGAGAACGGCAGCAGTGTACGGGGTGAGAAATGGGTCTAATATAAACCTGTGATTTTTCTCGCAGCCAGAACTACTTGCCACTGTGACAGAAAACAAGTCGATATTTTCCGACCTTTTACAGTTTACTGTATGTAACAATCATGTGTTAATATGCAATATTCACTGGTCATTTTTAGTCCTTTAGGTTTCCATTGTGTGTACAAAGAAACGTATAAGAAAAATACATTCTCTGCTTCTCACTTGTTCTTTTTGTATTGGCTGGGGCTTTAAAAGCCAAAAAGTTTTTTCCCTTAATGTGACATCATGTAAGAAGAGCCCCTCCACCAGCTGGTTGGTCAACTCTGCTGTTCTCTGTTGGGGCGGGGCTTGGCAGGAGCCTATTTACATAGACACTGAAACAGCGCATTTGGACGAGTAGTAAAACAGGAGGATATTTAAGGAATTATTAAATAAGGAGGATTTCAGCTGGAGCATTAACAGACACGTTAAAGGACCTCTGAGCCCTATGTTAACTTGTAAACATGAAATTATGGGACCTTTAACTCACACAACTAGTGCTCAAATCGTTTGTCTCTGGTTGACTAAAATTCCATTTCTTACCTTCATACTGTAAGCATATATAATTACTATATAGTTAATTTTATAGTAGCTGCTAAATAACACACACACACACACACACACACACACACACACACACACACACACACACACTTATTCCCTCATATCTGTTCATTATCTACTACTTTAAGGACATGGCAGGACTAGAGCCTCTCACAGAAACACCAGGTACAAGGCAGGAATACACTCCGGATGAGATGATAGTCCATGCACACACACATTCACACATGGACATGTTTTTAGAAAGAAGCCAGTGATCTCAGATTTTGGGAACCCCTTCAATCTGGCATGGAATTCACAAATTTGTGTAAGACCTGTCGACCCATGTTCGAACCAATCTGTCGCAGTGTTGACTGAACATGTGCTTCGATAGAACGGGGAAGACTGAAGGAAAATCTGATTATTTTATCTTTTTTTTTTTTTTGTAGAGAGATTTATACTTAGTACGCAAGTGAAATATTCTTTTAAATTCTAAAACTGTTTCTGGATTTACGTCAACAAAATTGATTTCCATTGTGGTCTCTGACCTTTGGACCACTTTGTAAAACCATCACCCACCCCCCCCCCCCCTACTAACCTGATAACTACAGGTAAGAATAATCACCAGTGTTCATGGGAGCTCATAAATATTAAGTTTTAGGATGAATCACTGAACCTTAAGAGCTTAAAATTTAAATTCTGATCGAAGTTCGTTTTTTTTTTTTTGTTATGATAATTGTATAATAATAGTTACAAAATATTAATTTAAGTTTGAAATGATCTGAATGCCGGTGGAAGTTCTGTCTTATCTGGGAATGATAATACAAACAAATGTGGCACTTTTATGCATCGTCCTGCGTGAAGGTGAGCGCTGTTTTAACCTTGCTGAGCTCAACCTAACCCTTGTGCCTCTGTATTACAGTTCAGCCAGGAGATTATGTGGGATCGAGAGCTGCAGGAGGATCCATGACGGGCTGAGGAGGCGTCTTCCCCTGAATCAAATTTATGCCATAGTAAGACGGTGTGAGACGGACAAGGACAGAGAGACAGCTCTTTAGTCTATAGTTACTGATACAATTACACGCTTAAAAAACTGACGTTTAAAATGCTCGTCTTTTACTGAGACAGAAAACATCCTGAATGAACGTTTTTTCCGATCAGGAACCAGAACATGGTGCACAGATGCGCTTAATTTCAGGCATCGATAACCAGTCAGTGGCAGCTGGGCATGGAGAAAAGAATGAAGGGTGGATGGGACCCCTCTGGGAGCCAGTCTGAAGAGGCGGCTTCGGTTTGCATAAGAAAATGATGTGTTGTAAGGATGCCAGTGCATTGAGCCAGCAATGGCCAGGCAAACATCCCATTTAATCATGAGACATCGTCCACAAGATGGAGGTGAAAGACGCATACCCGGAAGACGAGAAAAAGTCAAGTCAAGTCAAGTCAATTTTATTTATATAGCGCTTTTAACAATTGACATTGTCGCAAAGCAGCTTTACACAATAAAAAGAAGTAAGTCTGTATGCAATGTGTATGAATCAAAATGATAAGATTGTCCCTGATGAGCAAGCCGAGGGCGACGGTGGCAAGGAAAAACTCTCAAGAAAAACAGAAAGATGTTGCGAGGATGGGACAGAGACAGATGCTTAAAGTGAAATGGACACTCGCGAACACCCGAGGAAAGATAAAAGAAACATCGCGCTAAGAGAATTCCAGAGAGGTGGGTATCTTCTCCAGCTCGCTCCAGTGCATGCTGGTACAGTTTCTGCCTGTATCCTTCAGCAGGCGAGCAGAATAATCAGTCCTACTCAACTAAGAACGCAGCAGTGCATGCCCCCAAGGCCTTTGGACATCCAGAAAGTGAGAGAGAGTGAGCGGAAACCTCTTGGACTTTTGCGAGAAAAAGTGCTTTGGTACACTTGACCTTAAAGAAGTTAAAGCAGTGCGGTCCCAAGCGTCTCAGACTTTATGTCTGTACTGTGGGTATGTGAGAGTGGGATGCATGTTACATAATTCTGCTTTCACAAAGGAAATAGCCCTGCTGAGTAGGAAGCCTGGACAGTGTGTTCGTGTCCCTGCGTTAGCATTAGCCAGATGGATTGTCTCCATTCTGTTAAAAAAAAAAAAAAAAAAAAAAGAGCCTAAAAACAGACACGTGCCCAAAGGAATGCCCGTGACAGCGAAGACATTCGCCATGGCAACGTCAAAGGTCTTCCCATTTCTCAGCTTCGGTGAGAAATAATAATAAGTGCAAAAAGAAGTATATATCTCATTGCATAGTTTTTCAGTGCATCTGTTTCTCTCTGAGGAATAAGGAGCGGAATGCAAGATGAGCGTCAGTGTGCCAAAAACCAAATGGGAGTATGGCACTCCTTAGTGTTTCCTCCTCATCTCCTCCTCCTCCTCTTTAAAACACAACAATGGCTTTTTAAACTCCTCCGGACGCAGCTGATGGATCACGGGTAGGCTAACACGGGGTGTTCTTTACAAGCGGGGTAGCAGCTGCTGCCTGATTAAGGCTCTATAATAAGCTTGTTTAATAGAGTTTGGTCACATCAATAAAAAATCTGACTGACCCACATATCTCCTTGAGGGAGAACCGGAGGAGGATCGGCTCCATATGCCCAGGTCCATTGGGAACACGCAGCCGGGACACACGCAGCTGCAGCTGTTCGCACCAGCCTTGTTTGTCGGGTAATACACAAAGAATGACATTTTAATATTAATGAAATCAATACACCTTCCAGGGTGAAATAAATGCCTATTAAGGTACAATGTGTTTCCAAATTGCTATTACACAGCATCGGTCATTAGCCCCCAAAAAATGCACCACTTTCCCCGAGTGTAAGTACATGTGTTTGGTTTTATTGGTGCTTTTCATCGTTTAGCCACAAAAAATGAACGGGTTTCAAAACCAGAAACCATGTAACGCGCAACTCAGAAGGGAAGACATGATGCAAACTGCATAAAAACTAGACAAAGACACGACAGGATATAAACAGCATAGAGCTGTCAATCATAGGTAGACTGTCATTTCAATTCGATTCGAATAGATTTTTGATCATTGTAATTTTAAACCACTAATGTTTAGTCTGATACAGCCATTCGCAAACTTAGAAAGGTCGCTCCCAATTGGAAATTTGAAAATCTCCTGCGGCCTTTAATCGCATATCTGATCGACACACATGTCACTCAAAAAGTATTTCTTTATAACTATATATTTTTATTTCATAAACAGACCAATTCTCTGTTCATGAGCCTAAGGCAATGCAGTGCAAAGATAATAATGCATTCACATACACATAATGTAGAAAGCAACAAATGTAAAAAAAATAAAATAAAAAAAAAGAGTGCAAGTTCTGATTACTTTTTATAACTATTATAAATATAATGTAAAACTTAATTACTAAAAAAGATCCTTTAAAACTTTTTTAAAAATGTATTGTAATAATGGCACATCCAATACCAGCTCCCTGCAAAAGCTAAATTTCTTAATGTTTTTTTGAAGTATTAAAAACTACTTGTTTATTTCTTGGACATTAAAATGCTTTGTGGGCGGCACAGCGGCGTAGTGGTTAGCACTGTCACATTTCACCTCCAGATTCCCGCAAGGTCTGTGTGCATGGAGTTTGAAAGTTCACCCCATGCATGGTGGGTTTCCTCAGAGTTTTCCCCCGTAGTCTAAAGACATGCAGGTTAAGTTAACTGGCGTTCCCAAATTCCCCATAGTGTGTGAATGAGCGTGTGTGTATGCGTGTGTCCTGCACTGGATTGACACCCCGTCCAGGGCGTATCCCATCTCGCGCCCCAAGTCTCCTGGGATAGGCTCCAGACCCCATACGCCCTGTATACAGGATGAAGCGGTAGAGACGATGAACTCCATTCCAGTAGGTGGCAGTAAGGCCCAAACCACCAATAAATGCCAAAAGAAGCAGCAATACTCTTGCAAAACGGGACTATTTCGCAAGTACTCTGTAGTGAGTGCGAACGGTTTCGGTTTACCTGCAAAAGCTGGGATATATTTTTAAGGAATTACCCAACATTTCCAAGTTGATCTTATTTAAATTATCTATTTTAAAAGTGTAAATTCATTTTGAATTAAAAACTAACCCATTCAATTCCGTGTAAACTAAATAAAAAAAAACATAATAATCCACAATAATCGACATAAACCGCATAATCAATTTAATGCCTAATCAAAAGCTAAATGGAGAACAGGATTTAGAAAATGAGCCAATGACAGGACAGGTATAGAAACAGAACCAGAATCAGAAGACAATACATGACCTTAAAACACAACGTGAAACTGAAAACAGTTGTAGCTGTTTAAAATACTCTGCATGCCAAGAGAAAGAATTCCGATGCCCTCCCGTAGTCTGCATCGATGCACTTTACTAGCTAACTGGCTCATTATATGTAATACCATTTTATTAGCTTCCATTTTATAGTCTATCCTGTTTCCAGGCAACCATAAGATGGGACAAAGCAGAACACTGAAGCTTTTTCCTACCTGGTGAGCTAGCTAATAAATTTGATTTGTTCAACCCTGTCAGTAATTGATAATAACAGTCGTTGCAGTTCGGATGTTATAGAAACCGGCATTAAACAGGTGCTTACAATTTATAATTTGAAAGTGTTTTGTGAGACTTCTGACCAATCAGAGACTCACGCATAGAGTCTGTACAGACTTTGATTAACTGTGGCATTAATTCACTGCCTGGACAAAAAAACAAAAGTCACCATTTCAGGAGGGTCAAATTTTTGAATTGCATCAAGCAAAGAAAACAACTAAAGAGATTTGAAGTTACTGGAACTGGAAGGAGATCACTTAAACACTTGAAGTTGCATGGTAAAAAAAAAAAAAAAAGCTATGTTTAACAGTTAAAAAAAGGGCATTTCCTCAATACTCACACTATGCGATGAAAATTCGTAGGATTGGGGCTAAAGTTTGTACTTTGGAGTGCTGGGAAAAACGTCTTGTGGTCAGATGAGTCCAGAGTGATGGGTGAATCGGGGTAAGGAGGCAAGCCCTTGAAGAAATTATACAGTACATAGTGGCCAATGCATACGCTTCTTAATGCAGTGTTATGATCTGGGGTTGCTTCAATTGGTGAGGTCTACGCTCAACAATGTTATGTGGCAATAAAATGAAGTCAGCTGAAGACCTGAATGTACTGAATGGCCAGCGAATCACATCTATGAAGTTATTCTTTCTTGATTTTTTGCTGTACATCCAATTTTTTTACGATTGCTTTAATATGCAAAAGGCATATCACAATCTCAGCATCTTAATTTTGTTCATATTGTGTCAAACCGATGCAGTGCAGATGCAATGGAAACATCTTGCGCATTCAATAACGGTTCTGTAGATCTGGTTTAACCCCTATGAGTGCATGAATGAAAAATACATCCTACAGCTGATGTGTACAAACAACCACTTTACTAAAATCGATTTTCTCAAAAAAAAAAAAAAAAAAAAAGTTTTTTTTTTTTTTTTAATGTATTTGTGAAAACTTTTTGTTAAATTGGCAGCGCACGGATGGATGGAGGCTGAAAGCTCTCCATTGTGCTGTGACACCACTAGGCCACTTTAGCTCCCTGGTATACAGCAGTCATGTAGGACGAGTGGAGATTGAGGTGTCACGAGGGAAAGTGTTCTTGAGCCTCACGTCTTTCCTGCCACACATATGCTAAGTGTTAAGACAGCCTGGCCTGCAGGATTAGCTTCACGTCAGGGCAAATGAAAAAGGCACACACACACACACACCTCCAACCACACACAGAAACCAACAACACATTCAGCTTAAATTTAAATTCGCCCAGGTGGGCAGTGAGACCTGGGGTGGGGGGTGAGATATGTGAGCTGCGGTAATGGCCGGAGCAGACCAAGCAATTCCCCCAGGCTCTGGACCTTATGCTGTGTCTGAAACCTGCCAAATCCCTCCATCACTCTCTCTCTCTCTCTCTCCCTCCTCTCCTGTCCTCCATCACTCTCTATTTCTGTCTTTACCTCTCTTCTGCTCTGACCTTCTCTTCAAATGTGCGCCCGCCAATAAGGAAGGTGTGAATGAGTTTCTGGTTGAGTGAGAATTAATTCCTAATATTGCAGGAGATTTAAAGGTAACGAAGCTTTTGTGTGTTTAAAAAAGAAATCAATAAAAAAGTCAATGGCATTAATAAGAAAAAAAAATGGGCTCACTTTTTCTTTTTCCAATATTAATCTGTTTTTTTGTATTTTTTTTTTAAATTTTATTTCATACTGTTACCACACTACTATATAACATTATAATATTACTTGTGAAAATGAGATCTGTGTTAACAGGCCCAAAATAAAATGTTTTAATTTGCACGTACAGTTAATGGACATGTCGTAGGTGATTAATTAGAAAGAGTTCTCTTCCTAAAG
This sequence comes from Clarias macrocephalus, assembly GCA_011419295.1. NCBI lineage: Eukaryota > Metazoa > Chordata > Actinopteri > Siluriformes > Clariidae > Clarias > Clarias macrocephalus. Next base: position 100,866 of record JAAGKR010000239.1, on the reverse strand, counting down.
TACAGGAACGTAGACATGAGCATGTGCTCTGTTGCAGGATATGTGAAATAGTGGTGTAACGTAATGACTTCATTTCCATCTGTTTCTGCTCTGCAGAGGATTCCTATCGGAATCTGTAAACAGTCTGAATCTTAAAATGGCCATAAACAGGGTTTATTTTTTCATCAAATTCAATCCCTACCACTATGCACCCAAAAACAATGGAATGAAAGGCATAGATGTGAAAATGCCAGCACTTTCAGCAAGTCAGGCATGGACAATTCCTCAGCATCAGCTTCAACATCTCTCGAGACTTATGTTTTTTCGATTTTTAGCCGGGATTAAAATTCCTAAAATATGATCAAACCGGCAGCTTAATTTAAACCAGGCGGGTATTACAGATGAACGAATAAATGATGCATGTTCCTGTTAATGAACATAGCATGGTAGTCTGAAAATCGTGGTCACTGGAGGAGAAATATTCGATAGGAGGATTTAGGGGGAAATTGTCAGAGTGAGAACTCAATGCTCTTCAATAAAGATAAGGGGTTTGGCATAGGTCCTAAACAAATCCTCATAACTCCACAATCGTGATTTTTTTTCCCCCATAGAAGCACTCTGGGGAGCCGTACCTTTGTTTTGATATAAGATTTGTTGATGTCTGTGCAAAATTGAGGGAGATAAAGATGCCTATTAAATCTCGGAAAAATGGGAATTTAGGGAAAACTGTCAGTCCAATTTCTTAGAATTGGTTGTTGTGGGGGGGATAGGGTGGTTAATGGGGATTGTCCTGCTTGGGCACCCCTACTAATAATATTTTGCCTCCTATTTTTACAAGTATCCATTGTCAAAATCTGTTAATTTTAAATAATGTACACCTACGCACCCTAATGTTATTTAAATGCTGTTTAAAAAGGTATCGAATATATAAACAACGTCCTATCATAATGAAGTCATTTTCTTAATAAACCTTCTGATTATTTTACTGAGGAGTCATTTTAATGTACCTTCTCATTACAATTTTATACACAAGGGTATCATTTTGTCATCAACCCATGAAAATGGGTTTCTGGTGCCTAAAATGCCTAAAATCTCATCTTCATTAAGGCGGACCTACAGACAGACAGCGTGTTACTTTTGCTCATTTGAAAGACATTATCCTTTGTAAAGTCCTTCGCAGGCTAGCAGATTTTTAGATCCAAAACATTGGAAAGCTTCCACTGTATACAGTTTAGGTTTCTACTGTACTTAGAAGAGAGTAAATTAAATCCGATGACTATAACAGACCCAATCTTTCTCTGCCATCGAGCAAAAAAAAAAAAAAAAACCTGTTAAGGTCTCGTTGAACTGCTCACCACATTTTGTACACTACCGGATATATGTTTCCTGTACATAACCACGCACCCTATAAATAAACAAACTTGATGAATTCGCTCACAAGAAGCTGTCCGGGATCAAACTGGGTTCTTTTTCTTTCCCCGTGAAAATAAATGAACTCGTCGGTTGCTAAGAAATGCTGAAAGACGGCGAGACAGTGCCGATATTCACTGGTTAAATACGCTGTGACTGCCGATGTGACGCACTTCATTACCAGACTAACAAATTCATTACTGCCTTCATCTCTGTCCTCCCACTCCGCTCTGCAGGACGCTGCCTGTCTCTGCCTTCGCCCTGAGCCCGTTAACAAAGCGAAAAACAGGACCATTTCTCCTTCCGTCCACAGGATTCAAACCTCAATTGCTTTTTTTCCCCCCCTGTGTTAAGCATGTAAACCTTCATTTTAAAATGAAAACGTGACATCTATTTAAAGCATATTGCATGCCATACATTCATAACTGAATTTCCTGTTTTGGTAAGAAGAGCTATAAGAAGTCTACAGCACTAGAAATACGATTATTTCCATATGTGATGCTGTAATTTTTTTTCATCTGGTTTGTACTTCACAAAAATATGTCTGAACGCAAGACATTGCAGTAGAAAATGATCATTTATATTGATAGTCACTGATTTTTTTTTCCTTTTTTTACTCACAAAACCCACCTTTTGACAATTTTGAGAAATTGCTCTGTAATTTCTTTAAACATAAGGATAAGATCGAACATGTGAAATCTCATACTAGAAAATTTCTGGTATTGATCATAGAACAGATTGATTTTGAGGGAAATTATTATACAATAGAATAAAAACAGTCAGGTAGTGTGGTGCATAATATTTATAACGACAATTGTCATGTATATTAGAGTGAGTATATTAGTGCTTTCACAACAGGTACAATTGATTCATACTTTGCCTGGGTATGATTGCTCCCCTTTCCTTTCTTGGTCAGGGATATGCTTTTCAAATGACTAATATTGTTTCGTACCCGAGTACACTTGCGTATTTGCAGTCTCCAATACAGAAGGTGGCAGTATGCTCCTGGTTGTTTCGCAAGTCGCTGAGAGAAGTACAAGGAAGTCAATTTTTGCCCTACGACTCATGTTACTGACATTTTTTTTTTAATTTCAAGAGCTTCCCTATTGCCTGCCTTCATGGTTTATCAGCTATGGCTGTGTAGATGTTGAGATTACTTCTATGTTTAGGTACTATAGGGTTGGGTTTTATATTTGATTCTGACGATACCCGAATACACCACACTGTGCTCAAGACCACCTTTGTTCCAATATGGAGTATTTATGTTACTCAGCTGTCAATCCAAACTTGAAGTGTAATGAACATTTTCTAATAATAACATGATGACCTCACTATGATGGAGGTACAGTACAGTATACTGTACATGTACGTCACACGATCTATTTAAAAAATCATGATGACAATCGAATGTGGAATTTACATGGAAAACCCAGGAAAGCATTAAACTTACCTCTGATAATGGACAGCTTGGAGGTGACTGCGATTTCGCCCTCACTGTTCCGGGCCACACATTCGTAAACATTCTCATCTCGCGGCGCTCGCAGTGGCTGGATACGAAGCACCGCCCCTGCTCCTTCATCAAACTCGATGGTCTTGGCCAATAAGAGAAAAGCAGATTAACACAGTATTTCAGTTTAAAGTAGGTCCGATCATTTGTTTTTAACAAACTAAAATGAGTTGGGGTTGGCATTAGTTGAGATGGGACATAAATTTAACAATATTTAAAATATAAGAGGCACCTTTTTAACATAGTGGTATTAAAATTCTTTACAATTCTTAAAATCAGTTACAGAATAATATTATTAGCACCCTCTAAAAGGAAAACCCTAAAGCTTACGATACAAAGGCACGGATTGCTGTTGATCTGCACAAGTCAGGTGATGGGTACATAAATTCCAAACAAACAAAAATGTATAATTGGAATCATGCTGTATATTTTTGACCCAATCATGGTTGCCAATTTGACCCAATAAGGCAATTTGCATATTAATACACCACAGCGTTTATGCCGTTGTTGTCAAAGCTAGGCCTTTATCCACTTCCGTCGTTGTGTTTTCTGAAAGAACTGCATGTTATACATTCACTAGAGTCGTGTCTATGAAACCATAAATGCCAGAGAAGTGTTACACGGACCAGTGTTTCCAGAAGCGTTCCAACATTTGTTTGTATAGAATCCCTGCCAAGTCTGTCCAAGAAAACAGATCCGGGTTGAAATTCTTATATTGCCCAGTTCTATGTATCTAACCTAAGGTACAGTACCTGTGGTTGCTGTAGAGTGCATTCGGGAAGTATTCACAGCGCTTCACTTTTTCCACATTTTGTTATGTTATAGCCTTATTTCAAAATGGATTAAATTCATTATTTTTCTCAAAATTCTACAAACACCACCACAGGAGAACCTTTCAGAAGATCAACCATCTCTACAACACTCCACCAATCAGGCCTGCATGGTAGCGGGGCCAGACGGAAGCCACTTCACAGTAAAAGACACATGACAGTCCACCAGGAGTTTGCCAAAAGGCACCTAAAGGACTCTCAGATCATGAGAAACATCTTTATTTGAAGCACCTTTGGCACCAATTACAGCTGCAAGTCTTTTTAAGCATGTTGCTACAAGATGTTTTTTCTTTTGGAAGGTTCTCCTCTTTCCACAGAGAAACACTGGAGCTTTTTCCAAACTTATTCTATTTATGGATGGAATCTGGACCTTCAATTCTGCAGAAATTAGTCTGCACCTTTCCCCAGACCTGTGCCTCGATACAACCCTGTCTGAGAGAGAGCTACAGACAACTGCTTGGACTTCATGGCTTGATTTGTGCTCTGACATGCACTGTTAACTGTGGGACCTTATATAGACATGTGTGTCTTTCTAAATAATGTCAAATAAACGGAAACATCTCAAGGATGATCAGTGGAAACAGGATGGTGGACAGGAATAAACTTCTTCATACTGTCATTATGGGGTATTGTGTGTAGAATTTTGAGAAAAATCATGAATTTTATCCTTTCTGAAATAAGACTGCAACATAGCAAAATGTGGAAAAAGTGAACGCTGTGAATGCTTCCCGGATGCACTGTGTCCGCTGTGTGCATTTAACGGGTTCCATTTTAATATATTTCAATTCTCTGAACATTTCGTGCAAAAGAGAGAAGGCTGTGCTGTTATGATGTTGTAGAGTATCATTTTCTTTATTACCACCAGACAGCTACTAATTTAATCAACGTCTTCAAGCAGGAAGACGTTTGGCAAATTATACTTTATTAGGAATTACACCCGATGGTTCCTCATATAAGGGTCATACAATGATATATAGTAGTTGGGAGACAGTGTCATGTCAAGAGGTTAACGTGGGGAACGTACTGAATGTACTGTCCATTCTCTTTTTAGTTCATTTCACGTTATGTTCATTGCTACTTACATTTATTTATTTAAATAAACATTAAAATTAGAGCAAGCCTGAGGATCATAACCTAAATACGGTAATGGGACTAAAGGCAACATCTGGTCACGTGACTGCCATGACGTCAATCACTACCGCGGATGACGGAAGTACCGTTAACTGACATTAGGCTACTCGTATTTCTGTTAATAATTACATTCCTAATGATTGCCCGATTACCTACCAGATTACAGCTTTTTTTTCCACACAGATACGAAAATGTAACCTAGCAACTGATAGCTTCTGTTCTGATGGTTATTTTCATACGCAGTATGCGGTGGTGGATTTCATAACGTATTCAAAAGAATTACATGTGTGTATGAAAATAGATGAAAAAGGTAATAAAGATGTACACAGTTGAGGGAGATGGATTTGTTATCGTAATGTGATGACCTCATTTGGTTTCGTTTCCTAGAGATATTCATTCAGTGCTTCTGTTGCAGATGAGATGATGGTACAGTATGGAATACGCTGTGTTTTACACTTCATAAAATTTATAAAAAGCTTTATAGTTAATAGCTAACTAACTGTTCCGAAAGTTGAATTCCAAATAACGTTAGATGGAAAGTTAGTGCTTTATGGAGGGTGTAGAGTGCCTTGTTCCACACACCAAGTAGATGTGGATCACATCATGTGTTAGATGATGGTCAGCTTCGTTGTTTGCATTAGCGGTGAAACACAACACAGATGATTCAGAGGCAACGTGTAAAGACTTAAAAGCGATGTTTAAGTCGAATCCAGGAAATGCTTACTGTGTACCTTCTATAAGACATAATATCATACACTACCCGGCCACACGAACCTGGATTTAACAAAGCAAATAGGTAAGAGCCTTCCGCTAAAAAATTACTGCAGTGTTTATATGGTTCTGTTTATATATGGTATATCTGTTTCTTAAACAACCATGACAGCGGGTACATTCTGTGGTCATTCCAACCATGTCACTCTGTTTCAAAAGGGTCAGATTATTGTCCTACATCAAGCAAAGAAGAAATTAGGATAAGAACTGAAATGCGCATTATTAAAACTAAGAAGGATAGTGGTGAACCATCTTCATCATCATCATCATCTCAGAACTGACGGCTATGAGTTTTTCCACACGCACCACGCAAAGATAACTCAAGGGATGGGACTAAACAGCTGTGTAGCCTTAAGAAAACCACTTTTCTTGACCAATTTTTAGCATTCAAGGCTAACTGAAAAAAAGCTTTAATTTTCTACGGAGCAAAAAGAATAGCATGTGGTGCGATGGAAAAAGGACATGTCTGATGAAGCTGGGTTTACCCCGTTCCATAGTGATGGATGCATGGATGCAGAGTGATGGATGCATCAGTGATGCACCATCATGCCTAGTCAATACCGTACAAGGGGCGGTGTTATAATAATCTGGGGTTGCTTATGTTGGTTAGTTGCAAGGCTAAGTTCAGCAGCATTATTTGCCCAGAAAATTAGGTCAGCTGAATACCTGAGTATACTGAATGACCAAGTTTGTCTCCATCAATGGATGTTTTTCTTCCCTGATGGCACAATATTCCAAGAAAACAATGCCAGAACTCATCAGACTCAAATAGTAAAAGAGTGGTTCAGGGAGGGCGCGGTGGTGTAGTGGTCAGCACTGTCGCCTTGCACCTCCAAGGTCCCGGTTCGATTCCCGTCTCTGTGTGCATGGAGTTTGCATGTTCTCCCCGTGCTTGGTTGGTTTCCTCCGGTTTCCTCCCACAGTCCAAAGACATGTAGATTAGGTTGATTAGCGTTTCAAAATTGTCCCTAGTGTGTGTGCCCTGCGATGGATTGGCACCCTGTCCAGGGTGTACCCCACCTTGTGCCCTAAGTCTCCTGGGATAGGCTCCAGGTCACCCTTGATCCTGAATACAGGATTAAGCGGTATAGATGTTGAGTGAGTGAGTGTGGTTCAGGGAGCATCAAACATCATTTTCACTCATGGATAGGCCACCACAGAGTCTAGACCTTAACCCTATCGAGAATCTTTTGGATGTGCTGGAGAAGACGTTACGCAGCGGTCCGACTCTTCCATCATCAATACGAGATCCTGGAGAGAGAATAATGCAACTCTGGACTAAAATAAATGTTGTGGGGTTGCATAAGCTTGTCGAAATGATGTCATGGCAAATACCTTAGCGGAAATCGTTTGAAAACCAATGCACCGCACAATCTACTGTAGTAAAGAGAAGTAGGGTTAAATAAAGCTAGTATATAGCATCGCTTCATGTTTCGACTCAGCGTGCATGTGTTAAAGCTTTATTTTTACCGAGGGTGCCAATAATTCTGTATCTGACTGTAAACATTGACAAAGGTTGTTCCTTTTGAAATTCCACTTAACATGTCAGTCATTTAAAACCCATTTAAATGTAAATCACTGTTTGGTGTAGGAGGTTCACATTGAACAGCTTCACATGAACTCCTGTTGCTTCTATTTCTCCGTGTTTGCGTTTTAGATTTTCACAGCCAGCGCAGTAGTTTGTTCTCCGCTGCAGGCAATAAGGGTGGGAGGAATATTCCACTGTTTTATGAGGGGTTTTAATATTATGTAAATGCATAATATTACTGCAAGGCCATGGCAGACAGGCTCTTTTTGTTGCTCACAATTGACTGGCTCGGTTGAAAAGGGCTGATTTTGCATTCTAAACAACAAAATAAAAACTGCACACTTAAGTTAAAAGCAGACGTACAAGTGCTCTTTCATTTTTATGAGTGACGTTAATTTGTTTACACTTTTAAGCAGTTTCTCGGTGCATGATCAGCACAGATTTGGTGGTAACTTTGGTTAAATTCAAAGTTTATTATAAGCGACCCTTTGTTCCTGTCAGACAAAGTCATAAAAAAATTTAATTGTAAGTATAAGTACTACATTGGCACATATTAAGTGCGTAATCTGTTTATACTGCATAAAGTGACAGATGTTAAATATTGTATACAAAAAGAGAGCGATTATATCAAAAGTGAGTTGAAAATGTGAAAAACCGACATGATTCAGGTTCAAGCTTTTGCCATCATGAAAGATTTATAGAATGTTCCATGTGGTGACAAAAAAAAAGACGTTTTATGGACGTATTCATACGTGTTTAGATGCGAATGCAAAATCTTTATGTATATATTATATAAATATATAAATATATCTATAAAAAAACAAATGAACGCGGCTGTGAAATAAAAATGAAATCCTTCAGGGACTACAGTATAAAGCTTGCATGGCTGAACTGTGCATGTGTATAGTTGTGCATCTTACCTCTATCCTCTGGGAGTTGACCTTTTTGCCCTTTTTGTTCCAGACGACCTGTGGCTTCGGGTCGCCTGTAGCTTGACACACGAAAGACACCACACCACCGGACACTCCTATCTGATCTGTCGGGATCTTTGTGAACTTGGGGGAAGCTAGAGCCAATAAAACAGTGTGAAATCAGTAAAAACTAAAAAATAACGTATCCAAGAAATGTGACATTCATAGAGGATGTGAAGACAAGCATGTATAATGTGTGTGTATGTGAAGGTCTAGGTGCATACCACCACACCACATTCTCTATCATTATCTGTTTTGCGATTATTCATATCTGTATTTGTGTCAGTATATGTATCTTATGCAATTTGAACAAAACTGTGATAAACACCATTTACATATTTTCACTTAATCTGGCAAATTACTTTCCTCAGTTTATCAAGTAAAAAATCTATTTATCAATTGTGATGAAGCGTTGCGAGTTGGAGTTATGGTGTTTTGCTAAATTATAGGAAAAATCTCACACAGATCCAACCAAAACAATAAAATAAAAAAACACCCTTTTTTAACACCCTCATCATTCAAGCTAACCATGCACCATACTGCAGGTTCTCTTTCAGTTCGTAATGCTTCTTGGAAAACAAAAAGTCCTCCCGAGTGGTTTAACGGAACCTGCTTTTACCCCAACATCCGGAAATCACAAGTTAGATTCTTGATTAATGCTACAGCTGTAGCCGGATTGGCCATGCTGTCTCGGAAGGGAAGGATGGAATTCCAGCACTGTCACGCCCATCTACGCGACCCTAACAGATCACGGGCGTCCCACTCAGTTTGTTACGTCGCCCCCAAGGTTATGCATCAGTTTGGTGTCATGTTTTTGAAGGAAGCTTGTGATACAGTAGTCTCTGCCCTCCCTGGCTGGCAGTTGTTGCCAAGCGCTCCTTGATGGTAAAGCCGCCTCACCAGAAAGACTGGTGGGAATTAACGACGACTAAAACCCAACCCAAGAAACCCAACCCCCCCCCCCCCTAGGTAATTGTTGAAAAAAAAAAAAAAAAAATATATATATATATATATATATATATATATATATATATATATATATATATACTGTGTGTGTGTGTGTGTACAAAAACATGTACATATTACATGTTATGAACGTCTGACCACGCCCCTTCATTCCTGTTGTCAGAGACGTGATATTTTCATATCAGTCTGAGGGCAGGATAGGACGATGGCATGTCACAAGCCTGCTTTCTATCTCTTTTTAAACATTCGGTTTTCATCAACCAGATTTTTAAAAATTGATTTAAGATGATGTCAATTTGATATGATATACAAGTATTTCTTCAAGTACTTCCGTCCACTAGAACACTTTGTTGAGTTCACATCTAAACTGTCATCCACCAGTTAATGGCCCCTGATGTAGATCATAAAGCAACACAATAAAATCATTCCATACAAAGAAATCCATTCTGTCTAAAGACAACTGAAGTGCACTGGCATGAACACACATTTCTCCCTCCCTATTCTGTATTGCGATACCCAGCACTTAATAGATGCTTTTAACTTGTTCTCCAGCAAACATTATTTTACAATTTGCCATAATAAGGCAAGTAGAAGATGCATAAATCCCAGAAACACAGCTGCTCTATTGACCTGCAGGAAGTTGCAATCAATATATGAATGCAGCTCAGTGCCCATAGCATAAAAGCCTTAAACAGTAACAAACAGACTAAACAAGATTATCCAAAACACACACCAATGACTGTGAAGCGCATGATAAAGTCAAGGTTGTTCTTAGCCCTGTTACACCTGGTTATTTTGGCGGAACAGAAATACTGTTATTACACACATGCCTGTGTGCGCGCGAGCCCGAGGGCAGATTCGTATCAGAAAGCGACAAATGCCGTAATGAAATAAAAGGCTAATATTTCAAGGCGGACAAAGAAAAAAACAAAAAAGTCGGGACGGTTTGAGTGGCACTCGTCGGCCGATTTAGTGCTCTTCCTTCAATGTGCCGACGGGAAGCGATAAATACGACACCGCTGTAATTCTGTGGCTGAATCTAATAAAGCGTGGCTGAGCTCGACCCCCCCTTCCGCTTGACTCCGGATGCAGAGTGGATCGAATTCCCGCTGGACGCCGAATTGTGTGGTGTGTGTGAAGGGGGGGGGGGGGGGTGGCTGGGGCGGCGGGGGTTGTAGTCATAGATACCAGCCTTAGCGAGCGGAGGATCATCGCCTCCGTGTCCTGTTGCCATAGCGTCGGTTCAAACAGAGCCGACAGCGGGCTCACGCTCATCTGTCAGGGCTAAGCCAGGCCTGGTCCTCACCATGGCAACCAGATCCCACACCTCCTCTCTCAGCTCGCCCCCCCACACCCCCTTCATCACTGGTTTTCATTCGGAGATGAGAGTTTCTTCACGTTTCTGCCCGCCTAAATAAAGCTAGAGCGAATCAAGCTTTTATTACAGAACAGGACCGAATGTATTTCACGTTCTAATAGGTGAAGGATAGCGAGCAGCATGATTAGGAGATGTGATCGAGGAGGAAAAAAATAGATGGAGAGAAGAAATAGATGGAGCGTTAATAGAAGTGCGAGTGAGGGGGAAAAAATTATATATATATATATATATATATATATATATATATAAAGCTGATAAAGTATTCCCAGACAGCATGATGGAGAGATAGCTACAGAGAGCAAACTATTGATGAGCTCTAGAGATAAGAAAACAAAAAGAGATCGCTGGAGACTGAGTGCTGCTGAGGGGCGTTGTCTCTTCACATCTCTCGTCCTGCCGCTACAGCCTCCACTATCGCTGCGCTATCACTGACTCTGCTTTTTAGCGTTCGCTTCTGATCTCGCGGAATCTTCCAGAAGCACTGGGACGTCTTCGGCTCCCTCGGCAACACCGGGCTTTATATCCAGACTTCTCCGCGGGGAGCCGTTCCACTGATGTAACATACGCACACCCTTACACACAAACACGTACTACACTGTGTTGTTTACCCAAAGGTCTTTTTTTCAAGCACGAAAGCAAAAAAAATAAAAAGGAGCCAACAACCTTGAGGGACACGAGCGTCAGCTGATGCTATGTCTTAACCGATGATGTCACGCGCGCCCGTGTGAGTGGAGCGCACCATCGCTATGACAACGATTATTAAAAATCAGTCGGGGACGGGGGGGCAGGGGGGACTCTGGCGGAGGGAGAGGATTTGTAATCGTCGCCGGGCATGCACGGGCCACGATCAGGTGAGGCGTGGTAATCGGAAACAAATGCGTGAGAGATGAGCGGAAGGTACGACGGGCATCTTTATTCTGCTCTCTAATGATCAACAAAATCACAATCGCATTCGATACTGACTTCCATTTCAACAGCATGTTAAACATCTTATTTATTGATCATTTAATGTTATGGAAATACACATGAAGTTATTCCACTTCTGGGTATTTATCTCCCATCATGTTACAGCAGCTTTAAATATTAAATCCCTCAAAGGTGTCTGTGTTTTTTTTTTCTCTCTCCAGCTTTAGGTTACAAAGGAAAAACAAAACATGGCATTGGCATGTTACAGAGAAACCCTCGGTCCTGAAGAGTCTCCTACAGAGAACATGAAAATGTCCAGACTGTTACAAAGCACTGAATCCGGAGACCCCTTTCATAAACGTTAAATGTCACAAAATCTACATATTATGGAAACCATAATGCACACATCAGGAGGAGCACATTGATATAAAAGGTGTCATTGGAATTACAGTCGTCATTACAATCCGAGCTGCTGACCAGATATTCGAAGACCCAGATTTCTCCAAGAAGTATTAGAACTATAAGAAAATACTCAGATTACTATCAAATATCAGACGTTAACCCACCGTTCTTCACTTTACCCCATACTGCTAGTTAACAGTCTTTTATGAAACCCATATGCAAGTATGAGACATTTTAATGATAGCAATTAATTAATAAAAGTTTGAATACGTACATAAGGCATGGCAGGTGCTGGACAGCGTGGAGAGCAGCACGGCCAGCAGGAACAAGACGGTAGAGGGAAACACCTCCGCCGAGCCACGAGCCATGACGGGGAAGCGCACACAATCGTCCAGGCACGCTGCGGAGACGCACGGAGTTAGAATGAGCTTCAGTTGGATTATCAGCCAGTGAGAGAGAAAAATGTCAATCAGCCACGTGTCAAACCCACTGCCTGTTCGTTCTCAAAAGATAAAATGTATTTTTGTACCCAATATTACACCACTTATGATGCGTGTATTCTATATAAAAGATGCTCTTGTCAATCATCTCATTATTACAAACAATGTGACTCGAACCACCACGCATCCAGTATACGCAGTGGATTTTGTGATGTCTAACATTTTTCATGTGTTCCAAGTCCGGCATGCTCTACTGGGTTCGTGCCATACTGTACTTCCTCCAAAGCCCAAACACAGTAAATACAAAAACCATTTTCTTCGAGAGAGAGAAAAGGAAAAAAAAAACAACAACAACTGTAAGCTTATGCTCCTGACTTCTGTCCTTTTGTGCAGTTTGGACTTTGTTTAGACAATGTGTGCTTACTCTATTGATTTTCATTTTCTCCTTCTGTTTTTCCCCCCTCCTTTCTAACAATAAAATCACGACTGGGTCCTGGACTATTATGCACTTTTGTTTGCCTTCATTGTAGGCATTTTGCTTATTTCATGGGCACCTTCTCGTTTAAACCTTTAAAGACAGAGCAACATGTATAGTATCTTGCTATTGATAACTTACTGTTAGTAGCAATTACATCAATCATTATTGATGTCATTTTCATATTTTAACATTTTATTACATTGAATACATTTCAATTGACACCAATATTAGTATTGTTATTACATAACTACAAATAAAATATGCAACCATACGCTATGGAATTCATCCATTTTATTGTTGTCTATTGCTGAGTGTTATTATTATTATTATTATTATTATTATTATTATTATTATAATAGTTCAGAATGATCTATGGCAGATTTTAAAGTCATAAAGCACTCTCTAACAACTCACCGCTAAAGTGCACCGGCCATGTGAAGGTAGATAAACATTAATTCCAGGCCGATCTTTAGCAAACTACACCCACACCAGCCATCACTCGCTCATGTTTTAATTTACCTCTGCTTTTAATCGGGGTGTAACAAAATTAACCTCTCCTGCAGTTTCTGTCTCCCATACATCAGCCACCTGAATGAGCCTGGATAATAAAATATATAATAAAATAATAATAAAACGCTCAACGGCTCTAACCTGAACCATGCAACATTGCGTCATCAAGAATAATGGACATTCAACCATTAGCTAAACTTGTAATTGTTGGTATCATCGCTAAGCAGATTGAACTGATTAAAAGAAAATACAAAAAGTGATGATGCATTATTGCCATTAGAAGTGCTAGTATTAAATTTAGGGGTGCTTGGACACCCTTAAAAGGATCACGTCTGCTGCATACTATTCTGTGTATGGCCATTAGTAGTGCTACTGCTAGCAAAATTGAAGCATTATATTAATGTTGCTTTACAAGCTGCAAAATAACTTTTAATATCATAACCTCTGCAGCATCAATCATTCACGGAAGTGCAATAAGTTTTTTTTTTATTTAAACAATGCTTGGTCAACCCTAGTTATACTATGCATTAAAAGAAAATCTGAAAAGCAATGCATACGCTACTGTACATCAATAAAAGAAATCTAACAGCAAAGCTCCGCTGTCCATGAACAGCATATCCTGGCTTAAAAGTAAAATCGGAAAGGACTGCATGCTGCGGAAAAACAGAAATTAACTTAGCTTATTATGTCGTTACAAATCGGCCGGTTTCATACGCGACAGCCCACGTTCACGTAGTGTTCAGGAAATGAGCTATTTCATGCTACACTTGCATTTTAAATGTGATTTCCAAAGAGTCATTTTATACCCATAATCATGCTATTAGAAGAATTAGGAATTAGGATATATCTAATTGCAGATCAAGAAAAAAGCTGCAAAATGTGCAATTTAGTTTTGCTATTAAAAAAAAAAAGTTCTTTCTGTCTCTTTCTGAGTGGAAATAAATGCACTTCAAGAGAAGATGTCTATCTTTCTTTGCTGAAAGCTGTTTGGGGAATTATATTTGCCTTGATTTTGTCATTGCTGTTGCTGTTGATGCATTACTTATACTTATAGAAGAAGCTACTTATAGAAGAAGCTACTTATGAATTATTAAAAAAACAAAAATAATCCTTCCATCAATGTAAAAGGGATATAGTTCAGGTTTATGAAGCAAATTTATCACAACTCAAAATGAAGGTGTATATAAGAATTTACTTCATTATATGCACCTATTAAGTTCATATAAGTATAATCAAATATCTGTATACATTTTCCTGCTCTGCTTAGTTTATCACCTGGAACGCAAGTACAATATAAGTAATTCAACTCTTTTCTGTCTAGCTAAATATAGCAGCTGGTTCTGGGGAAAGAAAAAACTTAAATTTGTATTAAATCCACTGGAACGGTAACAACTCCATCAATCTGAATGAGAGTGCAGAAGCGTCATATGAGTCTCTCGGGAATGCATTCTTGCATGGAACAAGGGCTGCAGAATTCAGCCCTGATTATTTACATCGTCCTCGCGTCCTTCACAATCGTTGTGCACTGTTAGAGAGGGCCGTACTGTAACGCACACAAAAGAAACTGCTATCCGCTCTTCCAATTGCATGAGCTCACAGACGGCCATGATTAACTAGCATCAATGTGATTGATCTGGGAGTGCGAATATGACCCTCCCTCCCGAGACTCCCAGTGATGACACTCTGGGGTTCAAAGGCTGAGATTATTATAAAATGGATCAATACATTATGGGCAACCAGGGTCAAGAACTCTACTGTGTCCTATACAGTGCTTTATAGAAGTATTCACCCCCCCCCCCCCCATCTGCTTGGACTTTCCCATGTTTTGTAATATTAAAATGACCTTTTTCTATTGATCCAAATCCAACCTTTATGCTCACTAGCAAAGTCAAGTGATTTTTTTCCAATTAGTCTCACTAATAAGAGGTTTCCTTATATGTCCTTATGTTCCTTATATTCACATTGTGAATCACTATTAAACATAACTCTGGTATTCACTGTTGAAATTATTATTATTATTATTATTTTTTTACCATTTAACGTCACGAAGTGTGTAAGTAATCTCCATTCATGATTTTTTTTTTTTTTACAACCACATTTCTTCCACAAAATTATTTTTTTTTATAATATGTTGAAGTATTATTACCCCATTCCATTTGACCCTTCTGAAACTGAGACATTTGTTGGGTCCGGCAGTATATAATAAGAATGATTGCAGTTCATATTTAGTTACTGTAGTAACATTACACAATATGGAAATGTTCAAAGGGATAGTGGGTGGGGGGGGGGGGGGTACTTATGCAAAGCACAGTAATATCAAATTAAAGAATGTTGCAACATACTTAGTGTTAGTGTAGTTTGCCTACAATGTGAGTGTGTGTGTGTGTGTGTGTGTGTGTGTGTGTGTGTGTGTGTGTGTGTGTGTGTGTGTGTGTGTGTGTATCCATCCACTAAAATGATTTGTAATTTGCAAGCTGGGAGAAATTTGTCGCGTCGCTTCGTATCTTGCTTACTAATCGTTTTTTTATAGCCATGCTGAAAGAAAAAGCGGTGCTTCTAATGATCTTACCGATGCTCACAAGAATTTACATTCTGGGGGGCTGGACTGTTTCTACATCCACCAGTTTCTCCAGCTAAAAATGACTTTGTACATCTCCAGGATCTGTGTTTTCCTTATTCTGCTAAAAGGACCGAGACATTAGGTAAATTAGGCCACAGATGAACCGACAAAGGAATCCCTTTTCATGTAATTATAATACTTATACCGTATAGTATTTACTATTATTCGTGCAATAAACAACCATCAGGTAACATGTCATAAGTCACACGCTGTAGACGAGCTTGAAGCATGAGTACTGCCAAACAAAGCAGGAATTATTTTCCATCATTCTGTAATTAATATCTTGTATCATCATGAAAGAATTGCTTACTACCACAATGCAGCTTATAATAAACAGTCCACTCAGAAACAAATCTACACCTAAGTGCTCTGGAACGCTTCGTGTCGTAACATAATGCATCGTAGCACTCATGCTTCTTTCCAACTATAGCGGATATGGATTTTTTTTTTCTTTTTTCCCCCCCTTCACAAGGGCCCATTAATTATTGAAAAACTTCCCGTTGCACTGTGTGTTTTCCCTGGCTGGCTTTCGCATCAAGTGTGGTGAACGCCCGAGTCGGGCCATTTTTCAACCAAAGCCATAAGATTCACCTACCTAGCACTCGATACCTGCGATAAGTAAAATCCATTTCTCTCATTCCTGCGTGTGGGCAGGTTTAAGCACCCAATATTAGCTCCCTCCTCACTACCCAGAGTCCCTCGCGGTGAGATTAACGACGCTTCAGGTGAGCTTTAATGCGTCTGATCACACGGTTTGATCGCTGGAACACGCCTTCATAAATAAAGTAGCATGTTTTCTTTCAAACCTGCAGCCAGGATCATTAGAGGTGATCGATTTCTGATTGATTCCTTTTTTTCCTCCCCTAGAACAGATTCCTGTGTGCGCTCTCCCTTTAATAACGAGGAAATGACATAGGCACTGAATAGTGAGGGAGTCAGATAGTGATCAATAGGAACATTTAAGTAATCATCTTACTGTACATCTTGCAGACGGTACAGCCTTCAAAGTAGGAATGAAATGTTCACGGTATTGATGATAGGTTTTTGATGCCGTCCCATATTATGAGGTTTGTAAAATGTATAACAACTTTACAGAATATTAATTGACAGAACAAGTCAGTATTTTAGAATTTGGGCAGGAATTTGGCTTAAAAAAAAAAATCCTGTTTTTTTTTATTTTTATTGATGTACCAGTTTGTTTTCTACTTCAGGGATGTGTCATATGGTGTGATATAATATAATAAACATACGAATTTATACTGTATGTTACAGTACACGCATGTTCTCTATATTCCAAATGCTAGACTTTTACATAATACCCATAGATCACATTATTAAAAATTACAAAGACTCAATATGTTCATTCAATTCCTTGGTTCTTGAAGCTGTTCAGTGCATTTCAAAAAAACACCAGTGATGATGTCATATTGTCACTCTGGGTAATCACCTGACCTGACAGTTAAAGGGTCTCTGAGCACTCTTGAACGCAGTCCATCTGTACTATCAGGTGCACTCCTGTACTCTCAGAGGACAGAGTCTATCACAGGATTCAAGATCGCGGTTGTTTTTTCGATCTTTTTCTTGGCTAGGATCGCAAACTGGCGACTGTCTGGATAAAAGCAGCTGCAAAATAAAAACATCCGGCGCACTGGCGACCGTTTCAGCCGCCATCTGGAGCCCTGTAACTGCGGGTCTTATCAGATCAGCATCCGCGTGAACTGTTAACTTGGGATCTCTCATCATAATGGTTTGAATTGGATTACAGAAATATTATCTGTGCAGATGCAGCTATTGTTGTTTGTACGGCAAGTGAACGCAGTGGGTCTTTAAGCAAAAAGTCTTTTTTAAGAAGGATTTCTGTTCATTTATGAATTTTAGAATGATGAAAGCATATGCAACAGCCTGAATATTTAAATAATAATAATAATTAAATGATTTGAAATTATTTCCTGCAGACCACAGAGAGAGATGTGCAGGCGTGTGCGAATTTTATAGTGTGTGTGTGTGTCATAGGCAGAGGCTTAGATTTTAAAACGGATTTATATTTCTTTCGTGCAGTTTGTATAGAAATAATCATACAGAAATATGATGTTTTAATAAGGCAGTGGGCAGATTGGGTTAGTAGTGTGTGTTCAGTCTGTATCTTTTTTTTTTATAATGCAATTCGTGCTGGGTTACATCCCTACGCGCATGACATCATAGCATCATGTTGCCTGGCCCTAGTAGTACGGCTGATTATATTGCTTTATTGTCATAACACCATCATCATAACAGTATTGGGACTGAAAAAACCTCAGGGAATCCAATAGTCTGTTAAAATCGTTCATTTGATCACTGAAACATTTACATTCCCTGCTTAAAATTAACTCTGAATCAATCACAGCCACTCCTCACTTCTGGCTTTATTTCTGTTTTAACCGGCGTGACCTCCACCAAATGCTGCAACATGCTGCGCTCCACAAATACAGTTAAATAAAGGATCGTACCAGCTGCCGTCATGGCAACTTTCTGCAGTGATATGTGTGTGTGTTTGTGTGTATGGGTGGAGGGGGGGGGAATTACACGTTGCTATACCTCTGCCCCAGTTTTGCCAAGCTAATGCACAATTAGGGAAAACACTGCCGTCGATTGATGATTAGCAACATGGTGG
This sequence comes from Clarias macrocephalus, assembly GCA_011419295.1. Lineage (NCBI taxonomy): Eukaryota > Metazoa > Chordata > Actinopteri > Siluriformes > Clariidae > Clarias > Clarias macrocephalus. The sequence continues at coordinate 82,389 of JAAGKR010000239.1, read as the reverse complement.
GTTTGTTTTGACGCACATAAAACAGGTACTTGTTCTCATCAGGGGGCCGGAAAAAAAGAAGAAAAAAAAAAACACTCTAGGAAATCTGTGCCAAGGCTTTCGTTAACATAAACACAGTGGATAGCTTTTCCTCTCCCTCTCTTAATGCTGTCATTCTTTATCAAGTGTCACTCAGCCTCTCTGCAGCGACCACGACAGATTCCTTACTGAAGGGTTGAGCTTAAATAAATGGCAGCTTCAAAAAATAAAACAAATGAGATTTAAATGCTGGCGCAGGTTGAAGGAGTGTGGCGGTTTATTAAAATGGGCAGCAGTTAGCAAATAGCTTCCGAGGTAATAGGGTTATTAGCAGTTAGAAAGGAAGTGGTCGGTATTAATCAACACACTCAGCCTAAACAGAGCCACCAAACAAATGGGACCTTGTGTTGTGTCTTTCATTCATTCACCTTCTAAACCGCTCGTCCTGTACAGGGTCGTCCCAGGGGACTTTGAGCATGAAATGGGGTACGCCCTGGATGGGATGCCAAGCCATCGCAGGTCTCTCACACACACACTCAGAACGAACAATTTAACCGAATCTGCATGTCTTTGGACAGTGGGAGGAAACTGGAATACCAAGAACATGCAGACTCCATGTACAGACCCCCAAGTCGGGAATCGAACCCTTGACCTTGGAAGTGCGAGGCCACGGTGCCTGCAACAATGTTTTGGATTTGTATTATGAAAGCTTTCCGAAGTCCTCAAGATTTTTCTAATTACGGAAATAATTAATTTTTCCGATCATATCTGACACTCCATGAATGCAGTATTTAAATTTTAGTAGCGATCATGTTTATGAATCTAATGCTTATTACAACTGTGTCATCATAGCCCCAGAGAACAAATATATTAGTTCAGGCATTTAAGTGGCACCGAAATGAGGCACCGAAATTTGCGTTCTGTTTCGGTCCGGTACATACCGGTTACATACGGTACCCAACCCTAATACACACACACACACACATTATACAGTACAGACCAAAAGTTTGGACACACCTTCTCATCCAAAGAGTTTTCTTTATTGTGTTCTTTCTTGTGTTCTTTAGCCCAAACAAAACTCTTCTGCCCAAAAGTCTCTTCTGCTTGTTGCCTGTCCTTAGCAGTGGTTTCCTAGCAGATCTTCTACCATGAAGGCCTGATTCACACAGTCTCCTCTTAACAGTTGTTCTAGAGACGTGTCTGCTGCTAGAACTCTGTGTGGCATTGACCTGCTCTCTGATCTGAGCTGCTGTTAACCTGCGATTTCTGAGGCTGGTGACTCGGATGAACTTATCCTCTGCAGCAGAGGTGACTCTTGGTCTTCCTTTCCTGGGGCGGTCCGCATGTGAGACAGTTTCTTTGTAGCGCTTTCAAAGTTTTCCCAATTTTTCTGACTGACTGACCTTCATTTCTTAAAGTAATGATGGCCACTCATTTTTTTCTTCACTGCTTTTTTCTTGCCATAATACAAATTCAACCTCTTTGAATGAGAAGGTGTGTCCAAACTTTTGCTCTGTACTGTATATATATCGCTCGCTGCAGTCGCTCAACGCTCAATAGTTTAGGACTGAAATTTCCTACAAGTCTACCTGAGCCTCCAATAACTACCTGGACTCCATATTAACATCAATTAACATCTATTATCTGACCATTTTGATTCATACACATTCACATTTCATACAAACTTAAATAATTCTTTTGATTATGTAAAGCTGCTTTGCGACGATGAAAATTGTTAAAAGCGCTATACAAATAAAATTTTATTGAATTGAATTGAATATATGTGGATCTGAGCAACAATTAGCACTTTGATTTTCCACTAATAAAAAGTTATTTAGTTAATAGATTGGTTACCATTAAAATAGGAAAGCTGATTGTGTTAAAATCGGAGTACGATTTGATTAAAGAGAAAAAAAACAATCCTAATTTTATAATAATAATAATTACAGCACATGTGTTTGTATACTGTAGATTGTGGGAGCAAGGCAGAGTACCCATAGGAAACCCACCATGCACGTGGAGGAATCGCACACACTGGAGGTGAGATTCGAACCCTGAAACATATTTGATTTTTTTTTCTCTTGACTTTTGCTAGAGGGACTTTTTGACGAAGTAATGTTGCCTATTTGTGTGTGTTGGGAAAGGGGGACGCATTTAAGAAAAGAGCAATTGTATGAAAAAGAGAACTCAAATTCCAGAAAAAAAACGATAGAACATTCCCACTTTTATGCTGACAATAGCATATGGATAATGTCTTGACTAAACCATGAGTTATGAGGCATCACATTAAATGCATTGCGCATTGTAACAGAATTCATCAATATATAGTTTTTAGTTCTCTTTTCTTTTCTTTTTTTAAAGCATTTGATGAATTGATGAATAATATTAACAGGTTTGAAAATAATCAGCAGTGTGGACCAGATCTCGAAATGTAATATTTCAAGACAATTAGCATAAGACCATATAATTTTTTTTGTTTGTTTTTATAATAATAAAACAGTACGTTACACATCAGAAATTTTAGGTTGTCAAAACCAGTGGTGGCTGGTGCAAAAAAAATTTTGGGGGGGCGCAAACAAAATTAAAATTAAACTTTTAATACTCGCCTGTAAACAGGCATTTAACAGGTGATTAAGCATCATTACTACTAGTATAAAATAAAGGCATGACTCACATCGCATCCAGTCAGCAGCTCCGCTCACCATAAGAAGTGCTGGAAAAGACTCGCCTCAAGTCACATGTTTTTCAAAGATTTACCTGCCTACATACAGTAGACACTCGTTTGTCCGGCGCCCCGCGTACACGAACACAAATGAACGTAATACAGTTTAGATTTTTTTTTAATTGCAAATAAATTATATTAAGAAATACAGCGGAATATTGGGACTAAATGACTTTATTTCATTATTAAAATTAATTATGTTAAATAATTACGTGTTAAAGTAGCATTCTTCTCTGCCCCTGCGCCCCGTATTGACCGGTCACCACTGGTCAAAACGTTGGAGTGATGTTAATCTGGCATTCTCTGGTATTACGTAGGTTGTTTTTGAAAGCTAGAATTACTTAGATGAAATGAATTCGGAACATTGTTTACTACATGGTGATTGAATAACGTGGAAAGACTGCCCCTAACACAATATTGAAAAAAACAAAAAAATAATATTAATACCAAATCGACTATTTAAGCAAAGTTTTAAACTCCAATTGCAGCGGTGAGTTCTGTTTAAAGCAGTGGTCCCCAACCACCGGGTCTCGGACCGGTACCCAGGCCGTGGAAGATTTGGTACTGGCACGCACAGAAACAATAAATTTAATTCATTGTTCATATAAGGTTTTATTTCCATGTTATTGACTATCAGAGAGGCGGCACGGTGGTGTAGAGGTTAGCACTGTCGCCTTGCATCTTCAGGGTGCGGGTTCGATTCCCATCTCTGTGTGCATGGAGTTTGCATGTTCTCCCCGTGCTTGGTGGGTTTCCTCCGGGTGCTCCGGTTTCCTCCCACAGTCCAAAGACGTGTAGGTTAGGTTACTTGGCATTCCCAAATTGCCATAGTGTGTGAATGAGTGCGTATGTGTGTGTGCCCTGTGATGGATTGACACCTTGTCCAGGGTGTACCCCGCCTTGTGCCCTAAGTCTCCTGGGATAGGCTCCAGGCCCACCGTGACCCTGAATGCAGGATTAAGTGGTAAAGATGATGAGTGAGTGAGTGAGTGACTATCAGGGTCTGCAGATCGCAACATATGATTCACATGCTCCAAGCTCGCTCTGTATAAGCGTTATGTGACATTCTGGCCAAAGTGTGTTTGAAACAACTTTGCGGACGTTCTGGATTAAAATCAAGGCTGAATAACCTGAAATCGCCACAAAAGACCTAAAAGTACAGCTTCTACTGTAGTAGAACGAGGGTGTCTGCAGTGACAAACGAAAGTGAAATTATGGAGCAGACTGGACATGAGGAACAGACTGGACACTTCAGGTGTCACTGTCCCCCATCACTTCTAGATGGGAACGTCTCATTATAGGGAAACAAGCTCAGTGCTCACACTGATTCCGTCTTATGGTAAGTTATATTTATTATGCACTTTATTATGCTGTTACGAGCGCGTGATGGCCGGTCCGTCTTACATAAAACTGGTGCAAAAAAGGTTGTGTGGAGAATTTTATTGCACTTCAATTATATTTTAGGAATTTAGTGCTATTTAGTCTTTTAATGTCCAATACCCAGAAGGCCTCTGTGAAACCCATAATACTTACTAATTTGATCTTATTTTATATTATTATACTCCTTTTCTACCCTTAATCTGGTAGAAAACTGTAGAAAACTATACAAAAGCGTAACCAAAGGATGACCCGTACACACAGAGAGCAAGAAATAAAGAACTTCAATGCATACAGAGCGTAATGGAAAAGTGCAGAAAGTACGCTTTTAGAAATTTTTAGAAATAATTTTCAGTTCAGTTTTTTTTTCCCCCAGACACAGAGCACAGATGATCAGACTTCCCTTTTTAAAGCTACAAATCCATTACTATCCCTTACTACTATAACCAACACCATCACTCCTCTGTATTACACTACACAACCAAAATTCATCAATGATGGCTGTGTCTATAATATTTTTTTTTATAAAACAAAGAAACAAGGAGGAATGATAAAGCACTTGTCAGGTATATAAACCCATGTAAAATAAGGAAGTTATGGACTTCGAGGACCCTCTAGTTAGAGCTTTGTGGTGTGTCGGTCTTTCTGACCAGTTCAGAGCTCTCTATCTACGTTTGTCTTCAATAAACGTCTTTGCTTTTTCTCTACTTAAAAGTTGTTTGGGTTGGTTTCCAATTTGGTGAGATCTGAAAAAATCTGCCACGACATAGTGGCGTAGTCGACAGGATCCCCGAACGGCCGGTCGGGTCGTTACCCCCGGGGTCAGGCGACCCTTCAGTCAGCGGAATCAACGAACGTGAGAATAGGAACATGAGAATGATTCGTGTCTTGAGTTAAGTAAAAGTTGAGCGAATTGAATTTGTATCATTCCGGTGGAGTACAGAGTTACATAAAGAACAATGTAAGTAAAAGTAAGTAAGTAAGGTAAGTATGTATTTACCCTATGCTGATGAATAGTTGAAGATCGCGTCGATATAAACTAACTCGCTCAGTGATGAAGTGCACTAAAAGCAGAAGCAAAGGAATGTCTGGAAATGGCAATCCCGCCTCCAGCTTCTGATTGGCTGGGAGTGACCACACTCTTGTCTCTGATTGGCTGGGATTGTGGTAGGGTTAAAACACAGTTTTTTTTACTACAATTACAATATTGATGATGAGAAAATGGAACACTTACTTACCTTAATTCATGTAAAAACATATTAATTACAGTAAAAGAAAAACAAAGGACAAATACTGAATTAATAATACAAGAATACAAAACAAAAGGACAAAGATGCAGGAGGACACAACCAGTGGGAGAATTATTACCAAAAGGCACATTTTCAAAAAAAAAAAAAAAGTTTAATAAATGTCATAGAATTGTAAAACTATATTGTCCTTTTTATTAAATCTAACTAGTTTAGGAGTTTTAAGAAATGAGTACTTTTCTATTATAAACAGGAGGAACGACAGCCTTGTGCCTTTTGAAATCTTTGTTTATGAATGAAGAATTTTGCATTTAAGACTAAATAAGTAACTACATGTTCAGGAGGTATATTCTCTGAATTTTCAGCTTTGCTTTACTCCACAATTAATTTCAAATATTTGGGATGTTTGTTTGTGGAGTTGCTGAGGAACTCCCGGGACAGGTGGAGTGGTGTGAGACATGGTCTGATCAGCATTAGACAATTTACAAAGACAATAAGTAGCAATAGGACTCTTATAACATACAACAACAAAGAGACGGGCTGGTGCCTGGTTAGGGAAAGGAACAGGATACACACTGTAGATATTTAGAGAGTAGCAGGAACAATGTAGGACCTCTACGTGCATTGACAAAAGGAAAGGGAAAAATTGTGTACCAACCTGATACAGGAAGTTAAGCAATAAGAAAGGGTCGAGGGTAAACGCAAATTCTAACTGAGGATAATAGATAGATATATTATAGACATAATAGATTATTTTAAACAGGAAAGACAAGCATATTTTATGGAAAAGGAACCAAGTGAATCAGGAGTTGCTCCTTAATCAAGTAGAAAACTGTAGAAAACCCTACAAGAGAGTAACCAAAGGATGACCAGTACACACAGAGCAAGAACTTACAGTAGGAACTTCAATGCAAGACAGAGCGTAATGAAAAAGTGCAGAAAGTACTTGGCGAAACTAAGCTTAATAGAGACGCTTAGGACAAGTTATAGAGATAACTTTCAGTTCCGTTTTTCTTTCCAGACACAGAGCACAGATAGTCTTCTTCCCTTTTTAAAGCTAAAAAAAAACTAAAGGATCAATAATCAAATCCATTACCATCCCTTACTACTACAACCAACACTATCACTCTGTATTAAACTACTTGTTTATGTACACTACAGAAACAAAATTCATCAATTCATCATCGATGATGGTTGTGTCTATAATTACCAATCCATATATGTATATGTTTTCAAATGTCACTGTTTAGAATCATTTAGGTTAACGATCATATTATGATTTAAGAATAGAATTGTCTTAAGAATCAAATTTTAATGATCGGTCTTTTAAATCAGAAAAAAATAATAATAATAATAATAATTAAAATTATATAATGTAATGTAATCAAGCTTTGCCAAAATTAATATCATATCTATCCTAACCGTAATTAAGTTCAATAATTAATCATTATATGACATGCAATCTTGAGATCATAAAAGAAAAGAAAAAAAAGTATAATAAAAAAAAATTCTGGTTAGGAAAAGAGGAACAAACCAAACTCTTTGAAAAAAGGAAAAAGGAGAGTTTAATTTTTGGAGGCCCAATGAGACAGACCCAGATATGAATAAAAAATAAATAAAAGATGAGATAAGAGGAGGGAAAGTATGGGAACTGGGAGCTACCACACCACTAGGCCGAACAAATTAACATATATCTATTGACTATCAAATAAAAATTTCAGAAATCAAAGAAACAAGGAGGAGCGATGTAGCACTTGTCAGGTATATAAACCCAAGTTATGGACTATATGGACTCTATCTACGTTTGTCTTCAATAGACTTGGTGAGAGATGGTTTGAAGGACCATCTGATTGATTTGAAGGACGTGACGCAGTTTAGATGCTGTGCAGCAAACACCACAGTGCAATACAGTCATCTGAGAGCTTAGAGGCACCTCACGGTAATATGTGACCTGTCACATTAAATCAAGTATTAAGTCACATTGTGTTCAGCTTCCTGGTTCGATAAGCTTCGAGTTTATTAATGTATCATGTCCGTTGCTGAGATATAGGATATGGTCATTTCGAGTTTGTTTTTGAGGATGGACAATCCTTTGAAATCCTAGTTTTAGAATATTTAAATGATGATTCTGTGATGTAGTACGAAAGAGGGAACCCTCAATCTCGTTTTGACACCAGGATTTTCCTGACATCCCTGGTTTTATAGTGGAAAAAATGCATGAATTTCTATGACAACTGGAGTAACCAGTTGTGTTTAGAGCATTCATTCACCGTTATCTCAACAGCCATACAGATGGATATTTAAGCAACTCTACCCAGCACGAAAACATATTGGATTTTGAATTTTGCCTGCAATTTTCACTATGTATTTTCAAATTCTATGTATGATGAGTGTGTATGCTCATCATACATGATGACTATACACACAATGCTTGCTTCTACCACACCCTGCCTACCAATTTGTGAATAGTTTAGAGGGTGCCACCTGTAGTAACTCAATTGCAAACAAATATAAGTTAACATTTTTTAAATTTTCTGAGTGGTGCATATTTCTTAAAGTAACTATTATTACAACTTTCCATAATTCAATCTGGACATTTAATTCATGATACACATACACAGAGACAAGACTACTCACCACGCTAGTCTTTTTAAACCCGGTTTGGCTTCATGTCCTGGTTTTGGGAATCCTCAGCAGTTTGATCCTCAAGACCTAAAATCCAAAACAAAAACCACAAATACATACAGGATATGAAGTGATAATGTCATTATGCAGCACTGAATCTGAACATTGAACATTGACAAATATTCAAATTAAACCATAAAAATAAAAATAAAAACGTTTTCACAGGCAAATCTGATACACAGTAAACCTCCTTCTCAGACATTTATTATATTCCGAGTCCGTGACCGAGGAGGACAGTGAATCAGAGCCTTGAACATATGTTGCTTTTCTTAATCACACATATTCAACAAGCGAACTCGCTCACACTAACTTCATTTAGCAAAATATGCTGTGCCGCATCACCCATTACTGACTGTATTCAAAAGAGAAATGTCAGACACCCTTTGGAGAGACAGTTAGAGACGTGCTGGTATACATGTGTGTGCGCGCGCGTGTGTATTCTTCTTCCTACATCCCAAGCTCTGTTCTTCATCTCTGGTGCAGTGAGGCGTGTCTTCCCTCATTGTTGCCTTGTCAACCACTTTTCCCTCGCCTCCTACATCTATCTGTCTCTCTCTATCTTTCTTACTCTCTGTCTTTCTCTCTCACTTATCTTCATCAGCCTGCAATCTGTTTTTGCAATCCAGTCCACGGGCTTAGTCCTTGGACCTCAGGGAGCATCATTTCCATGACAACCGCGCTAAAATCCGTACAGCCGATATGATCTTCCTGCCAGGCCAGTATGCGACCTTAAGCCTCGGAGCATCTGAGGTTAGAACGACGGTACAGAACAGAATGGAAGCGCTGCTCAGGATCAATGTATAGGTTTTAGAGTCGGTGCAAGGCGAAGGGAGGGAATTATGGGATTTGAGAGATGGGAGGACTTTTTAAAGGACAACAGATCTATGTAATTGCAGGTGTACTGAAGCAGATCAATGGCGGACTTCGGGTCAGTGAAGTGTTATAAGGATTGCTGAACGGTTGCTGTAATACAAAACCGCCAAAATGAAGTCCTACATGTCATTTTATTTGATTGTCTTTTTTTTTTTACTTTACTAACACAGCCAGGATTCAGTCTTAGCGTTATCTGTAGCATGAAACAAATCTGTTTACTCAATACTCACTCATAATGGAAGTTTAAGGACATTCGATAATTCCCTCAAAAGAAATCTACTGTAATATACATCAATACCTACAGTACAGGGCAAAAGTTTGGACAAGTCTCTTCTGCTTCTTGCCTGTCCTTAGCAGTGGTTTCCTAGCAGATATTCCACCATGAAGGCCTGATTCACACAGTCTCCTCTTAACAGTTGTTCTAGAGACGTGTCTGCTGCTAGAACTCTGTGTGGCATTGACCTGCTCTCTGATGTGAGCTGCTGTTAACCTGCGATTTCTGAGGCTGGTGACTCGGATGAACTTATCCTCCGCAGCAGAGGTGATTCTTGGTCTTCCTTTCCTGGGGCGGTCCACATGTGAGCCAGTTTCTTTGTAGCGCTTGCTGGTTTTTGTGACTGCACTTGGGGACACTTTCAAAGTTTTCCCAATTTTTCCGACTGACTCACCTTCATTTCTTAAAGTAATGATGGACACTCGTTTTTTTCTTCACTTAGCTGCTTTTTTCTTGCCATAATACAAATTCAAACTCTTTGAATGAGAAGGTGTGTCCAAACTTTTGGTCTGTACTGTATATATATACACACACAAACATCTCCTGTATAGGAAAGCTAAGGGGGCATAAATTGCTAATTATGGCTGTGATAGTAAGGTCTCAGAACACCCAGTGCATTACAGACTATTGTGAATGGGTTTAGAAGGTGATGGCAATTATGCCTTCAGTTCATTATAGAAAAATGTGGAAAGAAATAAAAATCAGTAAAGACCATCACTGAATCAGAAGCTCCGTCCAAACTTTTGACTGGTAGAGTAGATGGCTTTCAAGTTATAGCTGATGAGTGTCGGCAAAAACTCAATTTCTTCCCTCTAAATCAAACAAAGAAATCTCTGAATGATCTCTGAAAGGACTGACTCTTTGTACCGATTCATTAAAACGTCTGCCGTAAATGTCTTACTCACGCCCCAACAACATGTTCTCAGACTTCAATCATAACTGAGCTTTAGATAAACAGGTTTTCTGGTCTTTTCTTGGAACTGAAAAAAAAAAAAAAAGCGAAACATTTCGATTAATTTGAATTTATTTGGTCTTATTGGCCAGCACTTTGGTCTCTTTATGTCAATTTTATGGCATCTTATTAAACAATGAAATTAACTTTAGATTTAGAGAAGTCCAAAACAGTCAAGAATAAAAGTGGGTCTGGTTGTGCAACTGAAATGTATAACCAGAAAATCGTTTGCTAAAGAATGAATGTTAAAGCTTCAAAACCAAATTATACCAAACCAATGGCCTGAGAGGGATTCAACCTCTGGTCCCAACCCTGCAGAGAAAGCATTACCTGCTTATCAATGGACCACAAGGGGGTATTAAACATGCACACGTAAAAAAATATATATAAAAAAAATAGGGGGCCCCAGAAAATACGTAACAGAAAGTATTTACCAAAATATTAAATTGGAAAGCAGCCAAAAGAGTCAAAACAAGCTTAATGTCTGAGATCTGTTCTCTGAAACCAGACGTGATGCAGTTTGGATGCTGCGTAAACTTCGTATTACAGTACTTCGTATTACAATTTGGAAACTAAGGTGCACCTTACGGTAATATTTCTAACACCAGGAGGTGAGATACACACGCTGTGTGGGGGCAGCTGTTGTGTCCGTCCCAGTCTCTGATCGGAATTCTAAGCCTTCTTAAGGCTATTAACACTAAACTATTCAGCATTATGTAAGAATCATTAATGTTTTTAAGTTATATTCAGTAACCACTTTACTTTATATCAGGATCCCTCCGGATCCAGAGCCTCTTCCAGGAGAACTTGGGCACAGAAAGGAAATACACCCTGGGTCGGATGTCGATCCATTTCATGGCACCACACAATCACATTCCCGAGCAACTTTGAGTAATCAATTCACTGCTACAGGAGAGCTGTACTGTACGTTGCACAGGAGGTACCAAAGTCAGGATCAAAGTGGAGACCCTGGAGCTGTGAATACCACCCGCTGCACCTTCACACAGCAATTTATGCATTATATCCTCCCTCGATTATGAGGTGATCTGAATAAAAACATCTGCCAAATGAATATATGTAAAAGGCAACGCTTTTTATTATCAAAGCAGCTCAGATTATATGCCTTGAGCCACAGGCAGAGTGGGGAGCCTTTTTTTTTTTTTTTGCGTTAATGTTAGCATCCTGGCTAATAGTAGTTGAAAGTCAGGGCATCTAAAAGGTGCCAGAGGCAAGGCGTGCACTTGCTGGCTCAGATGAACACAAAGCCATTTAAACAGGCAGGGAGACACTGTTAGCGCAGTCCCATTGCCGTTTAGGCGGAGAAAAAAAGAAAAGCTTAAATGACCTCAAATATAAGAGATTATGCTCTTAGCTTCTAAAGAGCAAGAGCAAAAGATCAAAAGCTTTTCATCTTACTTACCAATTTCCAATGATATTTAATGTTTAATTAACGCAAAATCAAACATTCGAGCAATGATGCATGATGATGTTGATGGTGATAATTGCATGAAAGCATTGGAAGATGATCAGCTTAAGCGGATGAGAAGGCAAATGAGCTGGATAGACTGAAGTCCTAAAGCATCGCTTCATAGCTGTCGTTTTACACATGAAGTTCCACTGCTTCCACCATCAGTGGGATCAATCAAATGGCATTGTAGGTAATGCAGCAATATGTTAACCAAAGTCAAAATAAGTTAAAACTCACTCAGAAATTCATTATAAAATGACTCTCCATAAAGGAGTTTACCGGTATTATAATTGATAATCAATGTTATTTAATTCACCTGGCTGAGGTGTATTAACTGATCTGTGTATTCACATTGCCAATCTGTGTGTTCGGGAGAGAAAGGTACGGGCTCTGTTTAATGAGAAAATCACTGATGCTTTGTCGTACTGCCAGCCCCAGACGGAAAACACGAAGCTGTCCAGGACAACAGTCTAGCACTGTCACCTGTGCTCTGGATTACACACAGGCACAGACACAGACACATTTACCCACAACGTCTTCTAACTGATTCCGTCTAGCAAGCTTCATCTTAGGTAACGTTAATGTCGATATCTTCCTGTGCAAAATCCTCAGACAGACACGGCAACGTGCCATCGAGTCAAGATGATATCGCAGACTTTCTAGACCAATACTCAGGACTTCGAGAACTCATTTAACATTGCATTTTTGATGCAAACAAAATTTAAATCCACAAAAATGTAATTCATTTATTAATTCCCATCAATAGATGACAAAAAACTCATACAATCTTTAGATAGACAAGGGAAAAAAGTCTCCTTATTAGGTTTTAGTCTTTCCATTCAGCCACACAAGCAAATGAACGAAAGCTGAAGAAATTCCTGAATAAAACACGACCTGGACTTTCATTTACAAGTACAAAGGTTATCCCAGAGACAGGACTTTTCATTTAAATTAAAGTTTGATTCTCTCTTTCCTTGCCTTTTAGGTCTAGACCTTCATTACATTCTATCCTGCTAAGAAAACAATTTGAAATTGAATAGCTCACAGTGTGGATCTCATATATTTAACCAAGATATGCCTGAGGAAATCCCAGTCAGTCACGCGAGCGCTGCGTGTCACAGGAAACGGATAACGCCAGCAAGGTGAAAATACTGAAGCTCGCCAACGGTTCATGATCACAGAAATCCAACATTCCTAATTCGTTCTTCATCAACAACAAATCCACAAACGGCCTTTCTTAGAAACTCGCTTTCCTAAACCTCTGCTTTAACGAACGCAGTGTGTTGTAACAAAACAAAACATATTTCATTAATTTACATTATAACTATGCTTGGAATTATTACTTACCTGATAAGGACTTTCACACTGACGGTCAATCAAAGCTTGATTAATAGTTTTATTTTTATATTCCTATAATAAATGTGGAATTAAGCTTCTATATTTAATACATAACTAATGTTAATGACATATGACGTACATGTAATGCAGAATAATTTATCATTCTCTTTACTCATTATTAGAAATTTATTAGACATTATTATATATTAAAAATTACTTATGAGAAATAATTTACAACTAATTCCCAAGAAAGACTGAAGGACAGTTAAAATGAAGTAAAAAAAAAGTGCCAGCGTTACCAAAGCTAACAACTGTACTTGAAGATTAAACTGTAACAATGTTAATGCTATGATTTTTTATTATTCTTATTATTCTCTTAATTCCTTAAGCCTGGAACACCCTAAATATTCCTGTGGTTTTCAGGTTCAGAAGTTATTACTTTCGTCTTTTTTTTTTTTTTTACTTTTTCCCTTCAGTATTCATAAAACCATAAAATTCATTGACCAGGTGAACTCCCTCATGACTCTCCCCGGTAATCAGAAGTGTGTTTTTTACTCCTATTTCTCGTCCTCTGAGGAAGTTCTGAGGTAAAAAATAAATAAATAAATAAATAAAAAAAATCTATTCACTTCAAGAAAAAAAAAAAACACTTACATTTAAAAGCACAAGGGCATTGCTTTTAAATGTACTTTAAAGGTTCTCTCTTTTACGCAAAGCCAAGGAGGCAAAGAACTGCATAACATGATCAGGCTAAGAAGCTAGCATATACTGTAATAGCCATTTTCATTCTCACTGGCTAATGAAAACTAGCTTGTATCTCATTGCTCATTTCCACCGTTATCTACAAACAAAGCTGCTATGTGGTGTGTGTATGTGTGTGTGTGAGACACAAAATGGCAGAACGGATATGTTCTAGATCCTTTTGTCCCCTTTCTTTTCAGTGCGTCATGGTGGGGCAGAGACACACCCTGAATGGGATGCCAGTCCAATGCAGGTCACCATGCACCATACACTCGTTCATGTGACCGTCTTTTTGCTTTTCTTCATTATGATAAAGACTTCCTCTCGGGGAGGATCTACCCCGGGGGCGGGGGGGGGGGGGGGGTTGATAAGGGGTGGCAGCTGCCTACCTACTATATCCCTTGCACACCAGCTGCCTCCTCATCCTTAAGCTCCACCCACCAAAACATTTCAGTTCCTAACACTGTGAATGTGAAAGTAAAAGCAAAGCTGCTGTGGTATCTCAAGCTGAAGTAAGAGCTTTTCTTTGTGAAGTCGTGCCGTACTACACCAATTAAGCTCAGTTAATCGTAACACTTGCTAAACATGATTCAGTAATGGGGTTTCTGCTTTGTGTTAACCAAAAGTAAAGTCGCTCACTAAACGGAGTTCATCACAAAATTAGCACATAAATAGGCTGTTTAAAACTCTATCTAAAGCACAGTGCCGGCACACAAACATCATGCCCCCTTTACTACCAGACTGGCAATACTGCAAACATGATGCAATTAAATATCCAAAGACGAGTCAAAGTTTATTCACTTGCTCGTTGCGAATATTTTTTTTTCTGCTTTTCTGTGCACATAATTTCTCTCTCTCTGCATGCGCACATACACACACCTCTGACTTTCCTTTGCTCACTCGCTCATTTTTTATAGCTCCTTCTGACCCAGTGCAACAGACGAAAACTAATTAGACGTATCCTCATAATGCGTTCCGTGCCACTCACCTGACCATCCCTCCCTTTACAGTGCGACCACGCGCCGCCACCACAATCATCTTTATGGATTTCATAGTTTCATTATAATATATTAACCACATTTGGTTAATGAAATATGTGGATTTTAACCATGGGACCCTTTAATACTTTGACTGCTGTACGTTAAAAAAAGGGAAAAAATAAATAAAAAGGAACTGAAAATATAGTTTAAAACTGTAGTTCTCAACCCTGGTCCTGGAAGGCCACCTGTGCTGCACATTTTAGTGTTTTCGCAGCTCCCAGCATTCCAGATTTAAATAATTAGCTAATTAACAGTCTTTTCTGAACTGAAGTCAGTGATAGAGCAGGGATAACATTAAAATGTGCAGGGATAAAGCTAAAGTTTGGGCTGGAGGAAGATGAAGATGAAGGGGAGAAACGAGGAAGCAGGAAAGACTAGGAGAAACAAAAAAGAGGACACAGAAGAAAGAAATGAGGAAATGAGCGAAGAGCAAGAAGTAGAAATGAAAGTGAGTGATGAAGATGAGGCTGAATCAGGGCGAGGAGCAGAAGCAGAACTGATGGTGAGACGGGTGGAGACAGGCAGACAGGTGATCCTGCCGTAGTTCCAGCATGGTATGATTTTATTTTCTGTTCATATAAATTCCAGTGCAGTGACGCACCATTTCTCTAAGTATAATAACATTTTAGATTTTAAAATAAATTATGTATATAAGGCGGTGGTAGCTTTGCACCTCCGGGTCACAGGTGCGATAAGCCTCGCCTTGGGTTCTGTGTACCTGTGTCCCTGTACTTAGTGGGTTTTCTCCGGTACTCTGGTTACCTCCCACAGTCCAAAGACATGCAGATTAGGCTAATTGGGGCTCCTGAATTGTTTGTATGTATGTGTGTACCCTGCAATGGACTGGTACCCACTCCAGGGTGTACCTCGCCTCAAGTCTCCTGGGATGGGCCCCAGGCCCCGGGCCACTGTATGCAGGATAAAGCAGTACAGATGATGAGTGAGTGCGTGAGTGACGTGAAAAAATACAGTACATACATACCTCCATGTATTCCACCCTTCAATGCCACCCTGCCAAAAAAAAAATAGCAGGGTGGTATTGGACTCAATATAATATGGACTTCACCACTCCATATAAACTTTCCTAGATCTTCAACTGACTTCCTCTAAGACATTAACTGCCAAACAAGCTTCCTCACTTCCTCAGGTCTAATGACGTAGGAGGCTGATACTCACTCTGCCATCTTTGAATTAATGGTGCTAATTTATGTTGCACCTAATTTTTCATCTCACTTTCACCCACACACACCGCAGAGGTGGAAAAATGCAGTGTCGTTCCAGCACATATCAAACAATATACAATCGTCAACATTAAACCCAGAAAGAGCTTGCTGCAGCTACGGAAAGCTGTGATAACTAAAGCCGCTCTGTTTTTATACCTCTGTGCCCAGCTGGCATGGCAGCCAAACCCATCGAGGGCAGATGGTGAGGCATCATGGGGGCATAACGCATACGCAGAACGATCCGGAAACATGATAAATAATACACAGCAAGAAGTGAGGTACACCGGCAGAATTAAAAGCGGGATGTAATTATGCAACGTCCTAACACGGAAAGCTAAAAAGAAGCTAAAAATATAAGCGAACACTTTAACCAGGATTTAAAAATAAATAAATAAATAAATAAAAAGAGTGAGAGATACTTATTGTACGCCAATCTGATCAAAGTTCAATGAATAGAAAATCCTTCTTTCTCATGATTGCTCATTTGCATAACTTGGATGAAGCTGTAATGGATTTGAGCCAAGCGCAGATGTGGGTCACTTCTGTTTTGCTCATTCTGATTCGAAATTGGAGAAAAAGACTATGGTGATATTTTTTATGGTTATTAGGGCGTCCAACCAATTCAAGTCAAATTTAGTAAAAATGAAATTGACCCTGAACCTATTTGACTTCCATTTAAATGCGCTGTGTAATAGGCCTAGATAAACAAGAACGAATCTGCTGAAATGTATTTCAATCTGGTGCTTTTACATAATAATTTAGATACCCGTGAATAATGGGATTCGTATTCATAGGGGGAGGGGGAACCGCGGTAAGGTTTTTAGTACTTTAAAAGAACGGACTGTTTAACAATGCCTGCCATGGATGAGCATGAAGTACATGTAATGTGTCTGTTAGATAGATAGATAGATAGATAGATAGATAGATAGATAGATAGATAGATAGATAGATAGATAGATAGATGCGAACTATAGATACAATGTCAATTCAATTCAGATTTTGGGCATTGTGATTTGATTTTATTCTAAAATTTAATTTCTCATTTGTCTCAAACAGCTAGCTTTCTCACAGGTTTTAAATTATTAAAACTAAAAGTTCTATTGATTATTTGTTCACAAAAATACAAATATTCAAATTAAAAACAAACAAACAGCATATTAATTCGAAGAAGTCTGATTTATAATTGTATGAATCCCTTAGATGGCATACAAATATGTGATGCCTAATGGATTTGGTAGCGTTTGACAGTGTTAGCGTTAGCTCATACAGTGCTTCTGTTGCAAATAAGATGATGCTATGGAACATGCTGTGCTTTATGCTTCCTAAAATGATTTGCAAGTCACGTTAACAAATATTGAAATCTCAAGCTTTTTAATTAAGAGCTAACTACAGTAACCGTCCCGGGGTTTGGATCCCAAATAGTGTAAAATTGAGATTTATTGTTCTATGTAGTACGTGTAGAATCCCTTGGTCCACACAACAAGTAGTGCCCTTCCTCATGGGTTAAAGAAAGATTAGATTAGGGATTCAGCCTTGTTGTTGTAGACTGTGTTTGCCGTGAACAAAACAAAGGAAAATGTTCATTCTAGACCCCATATTATATATACGAGTTACAAATTACATTTGCTTCTAGCTGATATACAGCAGGGGAAAACATGAGCTCGCAGAGCTTTTCCATATTGATACGTCTATTTTACTACAGTAAATTAAGTTTGTAAATGTACATAATTTTATTTAGGAAGCTTAATATATACCTAACCGAATTTGCCAATATAATTTTGTTCAACGTAAATATTTTACTTGAATATAAATTGCTCTTAACTTAAATAAAGTGAGCCGCATCAAATACTTTTTTTCAGTGTGTTCAAAAACCTCTTATAACCTCTTAGTAAATTCAGCACTACAGTGCAACTCTCCATTATTAGCTATACATATGATTCGTATTTATTGCGCATACCTGTATATTAGCATCTAGCTCTCGGGTATATTATTAACATACTGAAATAAATTTTAAAAAGTATTTCCAGAGTTACAGTATCCTGCTTAGACATTTGTGAGAAATTAGTAATTTAGCCGTTCCAATTACTTGGTGAATAATTTACAATTTCCAGTGAACGGTTTAATTCATTTCCCTCACTTTTACTTTACACATACTTTATCCAAAATAAAACATTTTGTACTTCAACACTGCTATATTACAAAAACACATTTCTGGGTATGAATTTGTTTTAGTAGTTTATGCAGAAATGCTGTCAGGAAAAAGGAAAGATATCAGACAGCTTTCATGCTAATCTGACTAAGCAATCATAATGCTAGCATTATATAATGGTGCGGTTTTGATTAGCATTGCCTAAAACACAACAATATCAAACTGCAAACTGTCAATTGGGCAGCTGTACGGTTAGATAAACACCGACATGGCGCAATTGGTACATTCCAGAAACTTCAAGCTTCAATTCAATTTACTGTACAATTACTTCTTGTTTAACGTCTTGCTGGCTACCCTGGGAAGATTAAAACAATATGGAATCAATGTACAATCATAATAATACTTCATTTGCCTGCGTAATAACCTAGCCTAACATGCACATTAACCTTCGGTCTTGCATTACTGTCTGTTGGCATTTTAGACAGGATTATCTAGCTAAGTTAGACAATATTGAAGCATGCAAGTGAGCAGGCAAAATAATGAAGTAGTAAAAAATAAAGAAATAAATAAATAAAAAAACAGAGCACTTTCAATCTGCACTAGGAAAAAGAAAAAAAAAAAAAAAAAAGCAATTCTCCCAAGCTGCTGTTTTGCAGTCACTAATTTGAATTTTCCCACAAGCTAGACTTGTCTGTCTAGTGTTAATGGGACAAGTGTTCAGCGGTACGGAAATGTTATATTGTTATTGCGCAGGTATGCTCGATTTGTTCGTTAGTCCGCGGGACCTGCCAGCTTTATCCATTTCAAAAACGGATGGTGCATATTCTGTGCTAAATGACTACCAAGTCTCGTCTTTGTGCTTTGCCTCCTGGATGTTTCAACACCTTTAAATGACTGCTGCGTTTTGGAGGCATGCTAATGTTGTTTGCCCTGCTTCGCTTGTATGCTGCTGTCAAACACCATCAGAAATGCATATTTAAACGCTGGGTTTCTAAAACGTACCACCCTCCCAGCAGGGCATTTCCCCCCAAACCCAATTAGCATTAAAATACCCCTCCAGTTGCCAAATTACTCCTACGCCCTTGTGTAACGTGGAGGACTCGGCAGAATTTATGTGTGGAGCGTTTCACATCCACAAGAGGTTAAGCAAATCCACAGCAGTCGATAACGGAATCACAAGCCTATAATCACAGCCTGTAAAACCAAACGGCGCAGATGAACAGGTGCAAAGGGAAATCCGGATGCGCTACATAGAACAATCTAAATATAACATAGTGTAAGTACACTTACTACTACTGAGAAGACTTCACATGAAACACTGATAAAAAAAAAGAATTATTTGCAGTTTATAAGCAGGAATAACAGATATTCTGTGAAACCAAGGTATAATCACATCAATAGGATGAGAACTCATTCTTAGAGCCCTCTACTGGTCGGGTAGTATTTAGCACAAAGTCATCACAACGTATATATTCAGAAAAAGCTCACGTTAGATGACTTGACACTCCATGCGACACTCAATATGAAGTATTGTGTTTGCTCTTAAATAGCTCTCTGATTCAAATATCAAATTCAGTGGGCATTAAATGCAAATTCAAAATTCATCATCTTTAATAAAATACAATAAATCACTGTGCACAAGATCAGTTCTTACGTTAGAACATATCAGATTTAGATCTGAGAAATATCAAAATGTTTTAAGAAAATTGGAAAATTCAGTTTATGAACCCAACTACTGGGGGGGTTGCACAAGTCAGTGTTTTCTTAGTGCCGGTTCCAAGCCCGGATAAACGGGGGAGGGTTGCGTCATGAAGGACATCCGGCATAAAGCATGTGCCAAATCAAATATGCAGACCTGGTGATTCCGCCAGGGTGACCCAATAGAGGAAGAAAGGAAGGGGGGGGAGGGGGTGTAATTTATGATCTTAATGAAGTGTGGATATTTGAGAAAAAAAGCACCAAATGTTTAGGTGGTTATTTTTCTGTTTGGAGAATCCCACGCAGGCAAAGGGAAAATATATCTGAAAAAACTATAACAATGAGCTAATGTTGAGGACTAGAATGTAAATTAGAGGCAAACTGTCGATTCAATTCATTTCATTTCAATTCAATTCTTGGACAGTGCAATTTTCATTCAATTTGATTTAAACTTAAGTTTATTGTCTGATCAGCTATATTTCTCAGAGATACTGAAATAAAAAACATACTAAAAGTATCTAATATATATTGAAATGTTGTGTAATTTATGTTGCAGATTTTCTAAACATCTTGAATACAAAGCTATTATCTTTGTTTCCTGCCTTTTTTTCTTCTGCACTACACTACAGTCCAGTAGGTGGCAGTATTGCGCCAACTGCATGTAAAACTAAAAGAAGAACACGACAGAAGACGAAAGCGGTTTGCTTTTTCTGCAATGACTGTGATCTATTTTGAAGAAATCTGTCAATTTTAAAGAATGTAACACTTCCAATTTTACCTAAATAGTTGAAAAAGTATGAATCGATTGAATTAACTGAATCGATCAACAAATGATTGATTACATCGCAACAACGATTCAAACGCACAGCCCTAGTGAGAACACGAAGACGTGGCATTATGCTAAAGTATTATAATCAGTGTTGTCCTATAGCATGTTGATTTCTTTGTCTTTACCAAATGAGTAAGAATAATAACAAAATGAATAATTAATAAATGCAAGCAATCTCGTCTCCACCCTTGTAGTACTCTGAGGCTTTAGTTTAGATAAGAGTGGATACTCAGGCTTGTAAGCAAATGCTGATTGAATAATATATTTACTTGCACACATTCAAGAGTTGGTAGTGATTTTTCATTTTCCAGTTGAATTCACACCACATAAGTAAAAACACATTTTTTTAATGAGTAGATTTTTATATTTAGATGATGTAGTCATACAAGCCTTGTATCGTATGAATTACAAATGATAACATTAAAACACTAACAATGGTACTGTGGTATAAAAACGATCCTTTTCCGTTTCTTTTTTTTTTTAATGCATTCCCTCTCTGTGTCAAGTCATACCGTCTCCGAGTGTTTAATACTGCTCCAGCAATATTATTGCATCCCTGTGATAAGTTTAATAGTCCTCAGCGCACTCTTAGACGTCCCCGAAATCCAAATAAGTAATTACTAAACATATGGTTTTGCTATTTCAGGATATGGGAGCAGTGAAGAGGCAGAGTGCAGCAAAGAAGGAGTTTAGCCCAAGATATGGATTATTGCGACACAAAAAAGAGAATCCAATCATTTGGCCTTCTATTTTTTTCATTTTCTTCCTTTCCTGATGTTTCCGGGAATAAAAGGGTCATACGTACAGTAGGCATTGTAATTATGGCCATAACAGTGAAACCCAAAACGCTGCGGGTAATAAAGAAAAAGATCCACAAACAATGAATTGTTCTAGAGCCTTCATGGAAATAAGCGGAGACTATAAATACACTATTTGCCAGATTGAGAGCTTGTTAGTGCAAAGGTGTTAGTGCAAAGGTGTTAGAATCCTCCACAAGTGACAACAGGGATCGTCGCTGCCTCACACGGCTTTTCACTCGTGTTTCTTCACTTTCTGATCTTCATTCGATAGAAGAGAAAATCCTACCTGTGTGATGTGATTACAGAAGAAAGAAAACGACACCAAAGCAATAAAATCTGCACAATGGACTCTCCTGTTAAGATTTATGATATTATCGATGTTATGTATTATGACCCTTCACACATCGCAGCTATAGCCAATAGCCAAGTGGAGTCATTTTTTCATGTTTTTGTAATTTGGGTGATCAGTCAAGATCTGTACATGTACGTACATTAATCATGACTGCCATTAGGGTATTCCAAGTGGATACAAGGGATACAAAAGTATTTGGACACCTGCCGGTCCATGTGGTTCTTCCTCAAGCTCTGGCCATACATCTTAAAGCATTTTATAAAATGCTTAGCATTACGATTTCCCTTCACAGGAACTACAATAGAAGAACTCTAAATGTCCTGAACACAGTTCTGCCCTGAACCCCACTGAACACAGAGTGCAACTCAGCCCACCCCCCCCCGCCCCCCCTCTCATGACATGACAAGTCCACTGTTGGTTTAAATACGAACATAGTGAAACGAATACAAATACAAAAGACGTTCAAGTCAATCCGGGACTTAGAAGGTGTAAAACAGACTGACATTTTCAGAAGACTTTGAGTGTTTTACATTTGCACATTACAGGATTTTTCTTTTCAACATCCCCCCCCATACAGTCCTGACCTCTCTCCAAGCCAGTCCCACAAGTTAAAGGAATTCCTGGGAGGCCAACGTTTCAGACATATCCCAGGCAGTCCTATCATGGCCGTGGCGCCCTGAGAAAGCTTTCTACCTTGATGGTATCCAATCACTAGTGAAACACTGGGATGAGTGCATTAGTGTAGCAGGGGATTACTGTATATAGAGAGAAATAATGGGAGTTTTTACTCTCATAACTGTGTTCTGTTATTCCGCTGTCCTGCCCTGCATGACAACTAAAACTCTATAAAACAGTTCAGCTCTACAATGTTGCATGTGTACATCAGTATGCAATTTGCAGTCCTTTTTTTTTTGTTGTTGTTGTTTAAACCAGCCTTTCTGAGATGAGCAAAATGCCTTTTCATACAGTAATTCAGGCTTTGAAACGATGACTAAAAGCACACATTTACAGTACAGTAGTCATCAGCATAAATCATGACAATGACATTATCTAGTCTGTTTTGTTTTTTTTTAACATTTAGTCTTTTTAAATCACAGACGGCTACAGACTAGGGTTTAATATCTGCTATCGGTTGCAGGTGAACTGGAGGCAGTCCAGCTGCGAAAGAGCTACTGTTCTGCCATAAATAGGCCTAATAGACTATCAGCAATCTGAGATAAAAGCTTACTTCAACCTCATCTGCCCCAGAAATGGGTGTTGCAAAACTCATCCCTTTTAATCTAGTGTTAGTATAGACGTGGCACCACCCCATCCAGTCTATTAAATGATCCATAGTCTCCCCCCCGTTTTTCTTCCTACGCTGATAATACCTCTGTTTAATCAGACGGATGAAATAGAGAAAATGAAATCCGTCCTGGTTCTTCTTTATATCTTAAAGCTATCACCCATCACTATAAAACAACAGCAAGACGGACAGCTTACTTAGCCCAGGTGCTCTGTTTATCCCCCTTTATTTTGCTGCACAAGACCCTTCGGATGAAAAGCGCCGTTCTCGACAGCGGTCTGTCGGCCTCCAGGAATTGCCTCGCATCTCATTCATCTTGTCTTAATCATGGCTCTGTAATGAGCACCCCCAATCTGAGAATAACCTCCACTATGGCTGACATTAATCAGAGCACCCCAGCCTTGTCAACACATCCTGCCATTATCGTAGCCCATCTCGGCTTGGCAGATTCCCTCGCTTCGGGTCGACACAATCTAATCATGCCCGGATGGCATACATATTCACGCGCACGCCACCGAGACAACCCGCGAACTATCTGCATTCTGATGCGGGGCTGCCGGGATGAAGCATATGCATGTCAATTCGGACAATTTAAAGAGACTAATAAAAAAAAAATAGTTAATTAAATTAATTAATTAATAAAAACCTGTGCAGTCTAGC
The DNA here is from genome assembly GCA_011419295.1 of Clarias macrocephalus. NCBI lineage: Eukaryota > Metazoa > Chordata > Actinopteri > Siluriformes > Clariidae > Clarias > Clarias macrocephalus. Next base: position 58,658 of record JAAGKR010000239.1, on the reverse strand, counting down.
GGATAAAAGGAAACGTCCTCCGGGTGCAGGCCAAGTAATTAACAAAAAGATTCATGCTCGAATTTGCTTTGAGGCTGTAAACCCAGTCCTTCATTCGATCGCTCTTCATACTTCCATTAGACTACCATTAGATAAATCAAAGCCTTTGCTTCAGCTCTGGTCTAGTTTCACACTTCTGAGTGGCTTGTAGTGTATTCCTTCATGCCACATGCTCCAAAAGCAAATTAAAGCTCTGCAGATTAGAGATGGAACCGAATACAAATGCATTGCTGAGAATTAACAGATAACGTGTCTGAAACAGATACAAATACAGATGAATGCATGTCATTATTATTATTATTATTATTATTATTATTTGTCCATCAGGATTGGGATCTCGCGTGACGCAAGGATAAACCGTTTTATTATCATACAGGTACAGTATGAGCAAACTGTAGACTGTAAACTGTTTCAATTATTAACTCTTGTGATAAAACGGAGGTTAGTTTGTGTTTATTACAGTTAAAGACAGACATTTAGATACCACTATAGACTGTGTATACCCCTGCTCAAGATCCACGAGAACAACCCAACAAAAACAACCCCAAAAAAATCGTAATTGCTTCTTTAATGGGGACCTATTAAACCAAATTGACTTTTTAGTCATTTTTAGACATTCAGATGGGTCTCCAGTGTGTGTACGCACACAAGAAAACATCCCCAGCCTTGTGTCCTTCTTTCCTTTTTTTATTGGACATGGTTTAACAAGGCAGCACAGTGGTCCAGAAGTTAGCACTCAACTGAGGTTGCCTCGCTTGGTTCCAACCTCGGATCCGTGTGTGGATGGGACGTGTTCTCTCCGTGATTGGTGGGTACTTCAGTTTTCTCCCAGAGTTGCATACAGACATGCAGATTAGGTTAACTGGCGTTCCCAAATTGCCCGTAGTGTGTGTGTGTGTGTGTGTGTCCTGTAATGGACGGGCACCCTGTCTAGGGTGTACACCTCATTGTGCTTCAAGTCTCCTGGGATAGGCTCCAGACCCCTTACAGGACAAGCAGTATAGAAGATGAATGAATAAATAGTTTTGAAAAAATTTCCCCCTAATGTGACCTCATATAAGAAGCTCATTTACATAGATAAACCGTGTTTGGAAGAGGGGCGAAACTGAGGCAGAGGTAGAAAGAAAAAAAAATTATATGGGAAAAAATGCAATATTCTAGCTGAGGTATTAACACACACAATTTAAATTTTAAAACCCCAGACATTTCTGTTAATTAGTTAAAGAAAAATACGATAAAATATGGGACCTTTAAAGTAGAAGTTCTAATATAAAATAGCAGTTCGGATATCTGTACTAATTAATGAATATTCAGTCAGCCAGTAGAAAAGTGAGAATAAAATCTTTTTCTTCTCCCAGTGCAGGTCAGATGTCTTCCTTTATATTTTCGACACATAATCCAACGGAATAATGAACAGAAATATTAAATGCACACTGAAAGCTTTACTGAATGTCAACTCAATATTTCAGCCTGTAGCCCTAACTGCAGCAGCACACACTCTGGAGATTTAAGGTGTTTCGAACTTCATTTATATCTTGAGGTTAAAACTGGCGCAGAGTTTAGGAGTGAAAAATCTCACCGGATTAACAGACTTTACCGGATATGATCCCGGTGACAATGCAAGTTGATAATGATCTGTCAGTGCAGGTATTTGTGTGGTATCTGCTAAACCGGTGAATGGATTAGAAATGAATTCTAAACCTCTTATTCTAAAGAGTGTCATTCTTTGCATTAAAATACTGCCATCCGTTTCATATTCTCACTGAATTCACATAGAACATGTTTGGTCACAAATATTGATTTCAGCAGTCAATTACTGGTACGTCAAATCATTAACCAGGTGCTTAAACGTGCTTATGCTTTTTAACCTTTTACATTTCAGAAATAATGTCACTGCACTCTTAATTCTTCATGGTGTAGATCCAAGTTGCTGGAAACATTTCGTAGAGATCTTGGCCCACATTCACATGATCGCATCACACAGTCGCTGCAGATTTGTCGGCTGCATGTCCATCTCCGGTTCCACCGCATCCCAGATGTGCTCTATTGGATTGAGATCTGGTGACTGTGGAGGCCATTTGAGTAGAGGGAACTCATTGTCATGTTCAAGAAACCAGACTGAGATGATTTTAGAGTTGAGACATGGCATGTAGTTCTGTGGTCATTAAGGGATGGATCCGGTCAACAATACTCATTTGGTTCTACGGGGCCCAAAGTCTGCCAAAGAAAATATCCCACAAACCATTACCCCACCACCACCAGCCTTAACTATAGATAGATGCATGCTTTCATGTTGTTAATGTCAAATACTGACCCTACCACCCAAATGTCGCAGCAGAAATCTTCTATTTTCTAATTTTTGGTTAGCACATGCAAATTGTGGTGTCGGTTATCTGGTCTTAGCTGTTAAGAGTGGTACCTGGTGTTGTCTTCTGCTGCTGTAGTCCATCTGATCACCTGTTGCGTATTCAGAGATGCTCTTCAGCATACCTTGGTTGTAACTAAATAACTGTTGCCTTTCTATCAGCTAGAAACAGTCTGGCTATTCTCTGCCCTCCGACACCAACGATGCATTTTCACCCAGAGAACTGCTTCTCATTGGATATTTCTCAGCCTATTCTCTATAAACCCTAGAGGTGATTTTGTGGTAAAATCCCACTAGACCAGCAGTTCCTGAAATTCTCAGGCCTTCAGTGGGTCGTCTTAACCGTATCTACATTTCTAAATGCATTGAGTTTCTGCAATGATTAAATATTTGCGCTAAAGTGCAGTTGAACAGGTATACCTAATGAAGTGGCCATGCATATAGATTAATGTTGATAAAGGCAGCCAAGTTTGATCTTATTATAGTTGAATAAATACTAAATTATACTAGACATACCGGATCACCTTCATTTATAGATGCCCATGTTTATACTGTAGGGCTCCTGATTAAAATAGTGAAAAGCCAGATGAAGATAGTGTACCCTAGAGAAGCACTGCAGCTATAAATGAGATTTTTTTTTCCATTTGTTTACGACTCTTAATTGAAGTGCCCTTTAATCCTCCATATACCCATGCTCTAAACTTATTTTAATCTCATATAATCATTTATGAGACACGATATGCAACTTTGGCGTAGGCGAATCCCTGTGGAATTCTCCTTTAGTTTTACACATGTAAGAGGCTCTCGCGCTGCTTTTTCATCGGAAATAAGAGCGTCACTGAAACGAAACCTGTTCATCACCAGACTACGCTGGCGGGCAAATAAAAAATTTTTTTTTAAAAGGCAAACCTGGTACCTTTGTTCGAAAGGAGCACACAGATCGGGCTGTATTTTTAGATGGCCACAATGCACCATCCTCTTGATGTTGTATTACAGTAAGCGCAATTGCTTTAGGAGCTTGTAGCGGGATCGGGTTGCACTGCAGAGACAGAGATCCTGAATCTCAAAGGGAATTAACACGACTGCTAAGAGGCACAGATCTCATTTAGAATAGAAAATAGCTCCCTCAATTGTGCCCTGACACATATAAGTTATATTAGATGTTATTTCCTGTTTCCACATAAGTCTTGTTTAAGGTCTTTACTACGGGAGGGAGGGGGGGGTGATCCGTGATGAGCGAAAGCCACGCAATGACAAACTATCGATCGGAATGATTGATGGCACAGAGGGGGGATCTACATCACAAAAGGAGAATCAATACTGAAAAAAGCTAAAAGGAAAAAAATGTATAGAAAGGCAGCTTGGACCATTCACAGTGGTCATCATTCTGCCATTACTTATGCCCCCAGGACGCAGCCAGTTTTACCCAATCAGTTTCCCAGCTGCTCGAGGCTTGCCAAGAATCTTCGAAATATGCATCCTGAACATCAATTTTGCTGAAAGTAATTCCACTGTAAATTCTCCAGTTCCTATTCATCTTAGAGATCTGATAAGCTCACCACTGGCAAAATCATGGTTTTTAGGAAACAATATAAATCAGCAAGCTCTGGAGAGTAAAAAACGCGAGTGAACAGAGCGACGGCGCGTTGGCTACCCGCATCAAGCGCACAGATGGGCATCTACGCAATTATCCATGTTCCGCTAGAGGAGGCGCATATCTGAGAATATGAAACTGCAGGCGGGGGGGAGCTTTGGATTTAGATTCTTTCAAAAATAAGGTTAAATAAACCTTTAACTGACTGCACAGAATGCTCATCAACATAAGGTACTCAACTGGTTTCCTAGCTGATCAATGTGCCAAAAGGCTTTCAGATACATCCTATGATCATGTTTTTTTTGCAGAAGAATAATTCTTAAGTGACTATTGACTATTATAATGTTTTTAGGAAGGAGGCAGCACTAAGAGTGCTGGATAGCGATAGAGCGCATTAACCTCATAGAGCCAAAGGTTTTTTTTGTTTTTTTTTTCTCTTTTGGTTTTCCCCCCCTCGCCCTTTTCCTTCCACAGAAAACTCCATTGAGAAAGATGCTTCAGTCATGACAAGGGAAACGCTGCATCCATTCTGTGCCTTTTATATGGTGAAGCGCCCTCCAGGGACTCCCTACGCTCATGTAGACTGTAAAGGGTTCTGACTGTAGGCTATGCGTCATTCTTTTAGAGTTCAGCCAGACGGAGCCAAGCCTCGCTCAAACGTTAAGAGGAAATTCTAGTCGCGGTGTTCAACGGCAGCGTTCAGAATGTGCATGCGAATGTGATGCTGTTGTCCGTACAACCCATACTGATTAAAAGCACGAAAGAAACCTTTTCTTTCCGCTCTTAATGAAATTCAGCTTTGCTAAAACATACTGACTTGCACACAGTGGAATGGGACAAAAAAATATATAGAATTGACGACCGAGTAGAATCCATCAACGCAGATTAAAATGGCTTGGGAAATAGTTTCTCTCAAGCACAATTAGTATTCGTAAAATATCTCTGATAGGCTGCGCCATGAATTAGGAGGAAAAGCACTAAGCACAAAAAAAAACGATCCCCACATTCAGCAGGTCTGCCTTTTCCTGACCGGTGCAGAACACTGGCAGCCATCTTATCACTGTCTCTCACACCATCTCTTGGTGCTGTCAATCAAATTTCCCCAGACGCTTCAAATCAGCCAATCAGATTCTCCGCATGCGGGCCAGGGTGGTGAAGTGGCAAGGCTGTGATCGTCAAGTGACATTTCAAGGTGCCATCTTGAGATTTGTTGAGATTATATGGCCTGTTCTTATACTGATATGTCCTGGAAATGTGCACCACAAAAAAAAATTTTATATAATAAAATAAAATTGTATGATGCCTAATTTTACAGGACAACTAAATTACACTGAAGGACCCAGGTACTGTATACATCACATTTTTACTGTCATTTTTGTCAAAAATGAATCTACGCCCAGATTTATCTGATGATTGAAATCAGTACGAGAACGACAATCCTATATTAATAACAAGACATACAAGAAGACATCTGCTCATCTATAAAGTAATGTGCTTCCGTTTCCTTTCAGAAAGCTGACTGCATTATTCATACGAGTCAGTTTTTTTTTCTTCTCAAGACTTAGAACACTAACAGCTACAGCTATCCGACATGGTATAGGATACATCTCTATCGGGTGCGTTTTCTTATGCTGTGCTGTTACCTGTTGTTGTGATCGATGATGTGTGTTGCTCGCAGTTTGGTTTATTACGCTGTATGGCCTTTTGTCACAAGTTAGTCGTACACAACTTGGTAAACTGCATCATTTGTTTTACTGACTGCTTCGTGGCTTGAGTTTAAAGCACTATAGTGTTCTAGCATTTTCACCAATCCCTGTGCTCTCCCTGTATATAGTTACTATTACTATAGCAATTGTAATAGTTGTAAAAGAAAGATTGCAATCTGCCCTATTTGTCGAATCTGTCAAATTACAAAAAAATTAAACCTGGACTTTTGATTGTGCACAACACAGTTATGAGAGTTAAACGCTCCCATTATTTCTTTATAATCCCCCACTAGACTAATGTACTTATTCCAGCATACCCACTTGTACTTGGAATACATCAAGGTTCTCTCAGTACACTCGCACTTCCTGCGTCATGTCTGAAATGCTGGCCTCCCAGGAACTCCTTTAATGGCCCAGACATAAGGAAATAGCTTGGAGCCAGGTCAGGACTAGATGGGGATGTGGCAATAACTCCCAGCCAGTTCCTGTAATGTGCAAGTGGTGTTTGTGTGTACAGTTCTCACAGACAGACGCCTTTCTTCCGCAAGTTGGCACCAAGATATCCATCAATTTTCAAAGATCAATTGTTCCATTCACAGAATGTCCATGGCAATGAATGAAGTAGGCTCCGAGCCACCTTGGTCGGGATCATCAATCATGGATGCAGGGCCTTCTTTAAAACATTTGCACTATTTGAATGTTTGACGGAGGCTAAGAGTCTTATGACAGCACTGTGCTGGAAGTCTTCTGTAAATGTAAAATCATGTTGATGTTTTATACCATCATTCATTCATGCATTCATTTTCTATACTGCTTATGCTGTTATGCCTGAAGCCTATCCCACACTTTGGCGCAAGAGTTGTATGCCTTTGTTCACAAGAAATGTCAGCACCGGTCCTGGTTTGACTTGAACGCCACTTGCGATTGCAATGCAAAGGACATAAGATGCCGAACTTGTTTACAAGGACCAAGGATGCCTAAAAATGCTAAGTTGCCAATAATAGACAAAGCTGCTGTAGGAGGCCTACAGGCCAGACAATGTCATGCTAATGGTCTCCATTAGGGCTCTTTTATCGATATGACTGGGCCTATTCACTATTCGATCCAAAAAGCTTTAGTTTTTTTGTTCGTTTGTTTATGTATTTATTTTCAGAGGAGGGGTTAGGATTTATTATCTAATGTTGCACAGTGTCACCAGTTAAATGGCTTGCTATATTTGCTCATGTTATCAGTTTAGTTTCATATTTAGAAAGTGAAACACAAGACGTCTGACATCACTCCGTTTCCAGATTTACGGGCTTTGTATCTCTGGCCAGGAGGTTCTCTCTTCAGACTGCAAAATCGCATATTACAGTATTTGAATCCATATATGGAAGTGAGAGCAGATTGTGCCATTAGAGCTATATGGCTGTGGGTCTGTCTTTTAAATCCATATATGGAAGTCGCACTTTTTATATCTACATAATTATTTTTTTTAATCGTTGCTTCGCTCATTTACTATTTATGAATAGTGCCCTGTGTAGTCGTATAAGGCAGCAGAAACATACACTCTCACTAATGAATGCTGTAGAAACACATCGCTGTGACCTGCTGTCACATAAACAACCCAACATAATTATCTGGCATGCTGAAACCACAAAATTACAAACAATTTTAAGCAGATTTTCTGTATTAAAAACATCACTAGCAATTACCTGTTTGGTTTGATCATCATTCAACATCTTTTATTTACATGTCCTACGAATCAAAAGTTTGGACAGACCTTCTAATTTCATGATCTTTCCAGAGTTCAATTTCTTTCTACATTTTAAAACAACGCTGAAGGCGTCCAAAATATGCAATAATCTAATTTGAACAGTTGATATTGAGGCGTGTCCGCTACTTATGCTCTGTAAAGCCTTCATAATGACTCTAATCTGGGGATGCTTTAATTTGTTTGTTAATTAGTCATTTTTGAGGTTGATCATTCTAAATGAACTTCTCCTCTACGGTAGAGGTAAGTTTTGAGGTTTGCCTTCCTGTGATGGTCTTAATGAAAGCTAGTTTCATCATAAGCCGACTGTTATTTAATTCCATAATTTCATTATTTTCTACATTCTAGAACACATATCACAAAAAAAGAAGAATAATTAGAAAGTGTGTGCAAACTTTTGACTGGTACTCTCTCTCTCTCTCTTTATAGTATTTAATGTATTATGAATATATAATAATACAGTGATCAGTACAAAGAATAGCATTTTTCCACTTTTACTTTTAGCAAGTTCACATAAATAGATTTTATACTTTAGACTTTATAGACTTTTTACTAGCAAGAGCTAACCTGATGAGAGCTCGTTTTTACAGAAAGCTAGTCAAAGTTCTGAGTAAAAAATAAAAAGTCATACCTATAGATTATCATAAATTATTAAAGCTTGTCAAAATAGCTACATAAGCTAACCTCACCACATTTCTTAGGAACGTTTAAACACAATCACATATCCGTTTTGTTTAAGCCTAAAGCTAGCTACGTAGGTACTGTAGCTACAGAGGCTAACCAAACAAAGTGTCTCAATTTAAAGACTTTTTAGAAAGATTTAAAGAAAAAAAAATCATTTTGCGATGCAAATTTTCCCATTAAAAAATATGTAAATTCATATAATCCTTTCCATCCACCCAAAAGTATTAGCAATATTACTATTTACAACACTATCATCATATTTTTGCATATAGAAACAATGAAAACATTTAATTAAGACATGTAAATGAATTAAGATATGAAATGTAAAAAAAAAATGTAAAAAATGTAGAAAAAAAAAATCCTAAAATTTGTAAACTCGCTTTGCTTGGCTTTCCACTGAAGCAAACAACTTCACTTGCACGTTCGTCTTGGTTTCCTTCGTTCGCATGCCGATGCAAATGTATTCCAAAATATCTATTCTAAATATTCACAATCTATTCAAAAGGGTAACGGAGGGCTTTCTCATATGCCGAGGTTCCACTGTACGTTCTTAAGCGTTCATAATCTTGACTGTTTATGCTAGCTAACCCAAGACAATTGTTCTGCTAGTCTAGGCTAGAGATCCACGGAAATTTCCAGTTTCATATCAAGCTATAATTAAAAAACACACAACCAAGACAACATGAAATTAAAGAACGTTTGCTCCACAGAACGAAATTCTTATTGGGAGCCAAGGCTGCAATTAGAGGAAAGTATTTTATTCAGAACAATTTGATATCATCTCTTCCTTTCTTTTCCTGTAATGTATATAAATGGAGCAAGCATTAGCACTTCCTAGGCTCTGTCCTATTTTAAGACGTGAAAGTATCTCTGTGCCATCCTACGATATGTAAATGTTATGTTGCCCTTGCATTCTTATGAGATGTTGGGACCACTGCAGCAAAGATCTTGACTTTTCTTGGCTTTTCTTCCCGCCTAGGCGATCAGTAATGCGCTTCACAGCGCCCACCAACAGAAGATCAAAGCCAGAGGAATAAATTATTCCTCTCACATCGCACAGTCACTACATTTATAACTCTTGGATCAGATTCTGGGGGGGGAAAAAAGTATTAAGAAACCAAGTGTGTCTAATGCATATTTAAAGTAAACTTTAATATTGAATTTATAATAATTAGTGGGGGGGTTAATGAGAAGCTTGAAATGTAAATGCAGTTCAGTTTAAGGCTGGTGTGCTGAATAAGTCAGAAGGCCTCAGACACATGCGTTTCAACTCATTGATTATTCACTCGACAGTGGTTACAAAGAGTTAAGCAGGAACTGCAGGAGGCAGGTGATTAAAGCTGACTGATTGTAAATGATGAGAAAGAAAGAAACAGAGAAAGAGAGGGGGGTAAGTCCCAAATTCCCAACATTTCCAAAACTACTACAGAAAAGCAGCATTTCTACAATGAAGGTACGTAACTGGAACCTTGTCTCATTCAGTTCTTTTGTTCTTCTCTCTATGGACAGATGGCATCTACAGCTCCACAATTTGTGAACATGAGACGGATTGGTGACTTCAATGAACTAGTGGCCATAAATAAAAGCTAAGAGGGTAACTGTCCATAAGGTAATCTGTTTTAAACGACCGTTATTATTGATTTTTTTTTTTTTTTTTGGTCAATACTGTTCATTCTTTAATTTCTTTGTTAATATGAAGAGACAGTGAGCACTTTTGTTTTGCTCACATGCAAAAATGTATAATGTCCCATTGCCATAACTTGTATAATAATATTTGTTAATAATAACAATTTACAAAAAGATAAGAATTTACCAACTACTGCATTCACATTCAGCTAGTGAAAAAATACCACTCTCCTGCTACAATCTACCATGCCATTACGTCTATTTAATTCACCAAACAATAGCTGATGAAAACATAAGGTAGATTTGGATATTTGGATAGAAACGTACAGAGTAAATCATGCCTGACCTCTTCCTTTACTCCACGACAGTTTCATTCTCGCTCTTAACAATCAGTATGCAAGTGTCATATACTTTGTGCACGTAACCTTATCATTACACCAACACTCATCTCATTATGGTGATGCGAAAATAGTCGCTACGCATGATAGAAGCTCGTTGGGAGATTCTGACAGGATGCTCTCCCACTCACGCACCACAAATAACCCACAGAAAACGTTATAAAAAGCCTAAAGGCCCACTCTCCACTGATTGTCATCATTCCGGCCTCGCACCACATCGCTTTGAATGAGTAATGTACAAAAAAGGTGAATAGAGGGGAGGGGAAAAACTGAGGAAGCGGAAAGGTGTCCAAACACGGGTAAGACAGCATGAGTTTCTCAAAACACAATGCGTTTGAATCACTGAGCACTGAGACTTGCATGTCTCTGTCTGTTCAGGAGACAAGAAAAGGCTCTGGAAAGGTGCCTGATCGCAAATTGGCACTTTGTCCCAAGATCTAAGTTACTATGATGGACAAAGAAAAAAAATTAGCCCAGACCTATTGTCATTTAATAATACAAAAAAAAAAATACAAGTTGCATAATTTTAGTAGTACTCAGGTTATTAAAAAAAATAAAAAATAAAAAAAAGGAGATCATTAAAACAATTCTGACTTAGCCTGTAGACATTTCCATAACTCATGAGACTGAAAAAAAAGACATATTTAATAAAAATGACACTTTTCTGTTTGGATTTAGTGCCAATCGATCCTGTCATTTGTAATCAGTAAAGCAATTTGGAATTGCTTAGAAATATACAGGCTCGACATGGAGCTTGATAACGTAATGAAGCAAGCATCACCTCAGTATTAGTAGTGTGTAAGCATCTACCACTGATCACCACATCTACCACAAAATTAATAAACTAATTTCTTAGCATTTTTCATTAAAAAAAAAAACTTTTTATTCTTATCGAACTGATATTTAATGTCTGAGGACATATTCTCTTGCACAACTGTGATCCAAGCAGCTTAGTATTTCCCATTATATTCAAATGATAAATTCTGTTCTGAAATATTCTGTCCAATGCTTGTATAGACACGGTTCCTGTGCAGACCAATATTTTCATGTACACCTACAAACGTGTATGATTATATTTATAAAACCCAATAAAAATATTGATAATTACAATCAATCACCATCCCTGTTTTTTTTGTTGTTGTTTTGTTGAAGAAATAATACTGCAGTTTGATGTCAAGTGATCCCCCTCCACACACACATTATACCATATGAATGAATTATAATATGCCTAATGAACCCCTGGGGTATGAGCTATAATTTCGAAATAAACAGTCCTGGGATGATCCAGCAGTGCATTAGATTATTGATCTTCTGCATTATTACACACATGATTTTCAGGATATTGTTATATAGCTTTGATCCAGGTTTTTTTTTTTTTTTTTTAAGATAATCATAGTGGTTTAACCTGACGCCTTGCAAACTCAAATTGCATAGAAGAAAAGCCAGCTAGGGCAGAAGTTAATGGAGTCTGAAATGAAGTGAAATTGGAACAAAAGGCCCCGCGTTGGTGAGCGTGCATGAGTGAAGCTCCCCGGTGGATTATAAGGCGAACAATGAGCGTGCGCGCGGCTCGTGCTGCTGGGTGGCAAAAGCACCGGATGCAACTGACGAACAGCGAGCGAGACACACAGAGAGAGAGAGAGAGAGAGCATGAGAGCATCCCATAGTGCACGGCCAATATAAAGAACACTGGTGCACATTATAATCCTAGAACAAAGCTCATCCATGATCACGTGCATTACATCGTAAAACAAAGCATACGGCTCGCGCATCACGTTTTTGCACCTATTCTTTGTGTAAATTATATGATGTGAATAAAAAATAAATGCTAAATTAGGGTGGGGTGCATTAAAATAAAATGCAAACACACAAACACCCCCAAGCCTAACATTGCATGCATTATCATTATTATTAAAATATAGCTTTTCTGTCGTTTTCGTCATTTTAATGCAAGACCGTCTACCTTTGTTGTCGCTCCGTTTGCAGCGTTGGGACAAATTCATGGGTGCTCGCGCTTCATGTCCGTCAGCGCGAGCGGTTCCGGAGCGTAATTCCGCGTATCGGGACACCGAGACTGAGAGAGAGAGAGACGGAGACAGAGACTAAGAGAGACAGTGACTCAAAGCTTCCGGAGTCGCAGGTTAAAGCTCTTTTTTTTTTCGACACCGTTATCTCCGCACCCCCATTTTCCCGCACAGGCGTTCACAAGGCAGCACGCTCGAGCGCAGAATAGGAGGTGGTTGATGTCATCGATACTCCGAGGTAAGAAAGCTGTCTCTCTCCTCCTTGATACCCTCCCTTACCTCCAAGCCCCGCCTCCTTTACTCGGTCACGTGACGGAAGGCGCGCAGCATCCTCAGGAGAGAGGCTTGAGCAGACTGAGAAACAATTAACGAGCTCACACTCGGTTTTTCTCCAAGCTCGGAGCGCTAGGCATAGACTTAGAGTGAACAACAACAAAAAAAATCCTTTATCCCACGATCTAGTCTGGGGTTTTATCCACAATGTACTTATTATCCCAAAAACACTACACTATATTGAATTAAATTCTGTGGAAAACCCTACAGCACTGTGGCCTTGTATCTCCATGGTCAAGGGTTCGATTCCCACCTTGGGTCTGCGTGCATAACGCTTGCAGGTTCTCCCCGTGCCTGGTGGGTTTTCACCCACAGGCCAGTGATCTACAGATCGGAGCTCCCAAAATGCCCGGAGTGTATGTGCGCATGTGCCCTGGGATGGATTGCTGCCCTGTCCAGGGTGTACCCCTCCTCGTGCCCATCCCAGGAGACTTATGGCACGAGGCCCCCATAAACCAGTTCAGGCTTGTGCCATAGGATATTCATGTCAGGGGCAGGGGGGCCTCGTGCCCTAGATAAGGAAAATGAAGATGAGATGTAAACCCTACGGACAAACCGGTAACTGTTCGACACATTTTTCAACAAAAACATTTTTACTATTTTAAATGTATTTTCATTTAAATTGATTCAAATTGTACTTTTTTTTTTTAACTAGTGGCAGAAAAAAATGTGTATTAAAGTTCTCCTTTTATTGTCACCATTTACAAAGTACATCTTTTATACATTTATATAGTGCATATAGTGCATAGGTCTCGACAACTGAATGTACTAATTAGAAAGTACAAGACAAGACAAGCTCATTCCTGTTCAGTTATTTTTCAAGTATCCTACATTGATCAGACATAGCATTAAAACCACCGACAAGTGAAATGAATAGCATTGATTATCTCATTATAGAGAAACCTGACAATGAGGTGGGAAATAAGCAGCAACTGAAGAGTCAGTTCTCATAGTTGATGTGCTGAAAGCGGGAAAAATCGGCAGGCATAAGGTATAATTTGCGACAGCTAGATGACCTGGTCAGAACATCTCCATAAATTAAGGTATTTCGGGGCTTCTGTTATGCATTGGTTAGTATCTAACAAAAGTGGTTCAAGGAGCAACAACCTGAGAACCGGCGGCAGGGGCACCCAAGACTCAATGTTCCATATAGGGAGCAAAGCCTAGATCATCTGGTCAGATCTCACAAAAGACCCACTGTAGTAGAAATGGCTGAAAACATTACTTAGCCAAACTCCTGTCCACTGCTAAAATTGATGCATGAGTATCAGTGATGGGCTGACACGTATGCGTGATCCATGAACAGCTTGTCTCACAACTTAAATGACTTAAAGGATCTGCTGCTAATGCGTTGGTAGCAGATACTACAGCAAATCTTCAGAGGTTTTCTGGAGTCCATGACTTAAAGGCTCAGACTTGTTTTGGTGGCACAATGGGACTTTTTTTGTGTACAGTGCATTCAGAAAGTCTCCTGCAGCGGCTACATATTGTACTGTAGTAATACAGCATTGACGCCCTCTTGTTTGGCACCACCAGTCTGTTATGTGTATCGAAGGAGTTCTTTGCTTAACGTCGGCAGTGTACTTTTATGAGGAAATGTTAACCACCAATTTATTTATTTATTTATTTATTTTTTTAGTGGAGCACATTTTTAAAGCTGGCGATAAATCCACAGATTTTGTCCTTTGTCCATGGAAAATTTCAAGCTGTTTTCCGCAGAATAGAATACCGCATTGTGATACTGTGAGAGATTTAATAAATAAATACATAAGCGGGAATAATAATGAGTTTCATCAAACAAATGTTTTCCCATAACCTACTCTATGCAGCCACTGCGCATGGAAGCATACTACTTTCCCACATTGGTCATGTGACCAGTGTTCTTTAGCATCCACTTTATTTGGAATTGGATGGAAGCTGATCCAGGGAACACTGGACAAAAGACAGGACTGGACCATAAATGAGATCCATTGCTGGGCATCTTTTTTTCCTGAGCCTTTTTTGTTTTAAATTAGCTTATTGCAGCTTACAACTCTTGAGGGTTAATAATTTTTTTTAAATACAGCATCTCAAAATATTACAATATTAAGTTATAATTCATACAGAATACATACTGTATATGTCTTGGTCTAGTTTAGTACAAACATGAGAAAGGCTGCTGACTTGTCCATAAATTGTCCAGAAGACAATCATCAATACCCTCCACAAGAAGGGTAAGCCACAAAAGATCATCGTTGAAAGGGTTGGCTTCGGAAGAGTGCTGTTTGGAAGCATGTTCATAGAATGTTGACTTAAAGGGAAAAGTAGGGTAGGAAAAAGTGCACAAGCAACAGGGATGACAGCAGCCTTAAGACGATTGTCATGGAAAGCTGATTTCAGAAACTGGGAGAGCTCCAAAAGTAGAAGGGTGAGGTTGGAGTCAGTGCCCCAAGAGCCACCATGTACATATCCTAATTTGTTCCAGGAAATGGGCTACATCTGTTGCATTACTAGTATCAAACCTCACCTGAACCCGAGACAATGTCAGAAGCATCTTACCGGGTCTAAAAATTAAACAAGGGGACTGTTGCTCAGTAATCCACTTTTCAGATGAAAGTACATTTTGAATTCCATTTTGAAATCAAGGTCCCAGAGTCTGGAGAAAAAGGTAGAAAGGGACAGAAGCCATGTTGTTTGAAGATGAGGAACATCCAACCCAACAATACAGGCCACTATTAAAGCAACCCATTAAAGTCTTTAATAATGCCTCAGCCACACCACATCAATGCAGCAACTCATGCTAAAAGATCTGTGACCAAGTATTGAGCGCATAAATGAAAAAAAAAATTGTATTGTATTATATAATTTTTTAATTGATCTTTTGATTTATTTTTTAAATTTGAAATATTCAAATAGTTGAGATATAGATTGTTATATTTTTCATGAGCTGTAAGTTGTAATCATTAAAGTAAAAAAATTAAATCATTATTATTTCAATATTTTTAAAAAGAGAACCAACTTCTCCACGATGTCCTAATTTGTTAAGATACACTGTACTGGTTTGTCTTTAGGTGATACTACACAAAGAGCTCGAGATCAAATCCTGGAGCTTTGATACAGCAGCACTTTATATCTTGTGCCTTCAAGCTGCCTCCAGATATAACAGCCACATTTAAAAAATAAATAAATAAATAAAAAAACATCACCACAGCAACCTATAATTGAATTCGCACATTTGGCATAAATGGGTTAATGCACCTAATGTGGTATAATATGAACTGCATGATATCATCACACTGGTCTAACTGCAAATGAGTGACAGCAAATGAGTGATCACTTTCATAACACATTCCGCCAGTGAATGATGACCAGAACATACACTTGCTACAGCAGAATTCTTAGAACTAGAACTTTATCTCCAGCATGATATGGAGGAAATCCAAAAATCTTGAATGTAGCTGCTTATCGCTGAGCCTTTGGACTTTGTTTGTACACTTTGCATTTATTTCAAAAGGTAATAGTAGGTATTAGGTAATATTTTTCAAAATATAAACAAATTATTGAACATTTATAAGTCAATAATGTTTAAGACGTTTCCACCATGTCATTGTATTTTATTAATTATAATAAACAACAGGGTAACCTTGTAGAATTAACGCATCTTGGTTGAGTGAAATATATTTAAGATCAATTAAAATACTTGTACGATTTAGATATCTGCCTAAACAATTTTGAGTTCCTGATTAAGAAGTATTAAAGTACTACAAGGTTAGTCCTTTATAAGTTCTTATTCCTTTCTACAAATATCAGTAAAAGGAAATGTAATCTTGTGCACCCTACAAAACCATTTCAAACGTAATATACTGTATTCTACTTGTAAGTTACATTTGACAAAACTTTCTGGCATAAAATCCTATAGTTATATAAAGCATTTTAAGATAGAGTTGAATGCCATGGTGCCACCTCTATGTTACCATCTATTTTAGTAAACCTACTAATCTAGCATAAGGCTCTAATATTTAGATACTGCTGAAGACCGTGTAATTAGGTTGCTTGGATGAGTCCGTCTGGAGCTGGAGCTTAACCACACAGGGCGTCAGGTCTGCAATGAACAGGGCGGGGCACGACACGTCTATACATACAGATGCAGATTAAAGTTGGGGTGTTGCGTGTTATACCAAAATTAAACGAAGCCATGTGCAGTTTTGAGATCGTGCCATTGGTGTGGCTCTTTCTACATTTCTTTCCTCCTTTCATTGTTTTAACATATTTTGATTCTTCGGTTAGAGCCAAATCTAAATTTAAGACCACGGTTCTGGGGAGCGTACTCCGCTTTCCTCCCACAGTCCAAAAACATGCAGATTAGGCTACAGAAAAAACTGACATTCCCCAAATTGCCTATAGTGTGTGTGTGTGTGTGTGTGTGTGTGTGTGTGTGTGTGTGTGTGTGTGTGCCCTGACTGGCACCCCATCCCCATCGTGCCCTAAGTAATCTGGGATAGGCTCCAGGTTTATACATGGTGAATTGATTTAAAATAATAATCATAATCATCATAATAAATAACACTGTTTGGAAGTAAAACAGTATTCCTAAGTTAGGATCTAACTGTAACAGTAGCACGTTCTTTCATCATCACTAAATGAAGGTTATAAAACTTGTGTACCAGGACATCACATCCTGAAATGTTGTATTTTTACTTACTAGAAAGAAAAAAAATATGTTTTATGTAGTTGTAATTATGAATTTAACATTGTGTAAGCTCTCGACTTGGGTTAGTTTCTGCTATCACTTGCATATGTTATTCTCTTTTTCTCCCCCTCTCTCTTAGCAACTTGTCATTTCGCCATGAAAGTGCAAAGCCTCCATCGTGAGCACTTGAAGGAAGAGGTTAACCTCTGATTGTTGCGAAAAACCTGACATTGGAGAATTCTAAAAATGTTAAACAAAATGTCATAACAGAAGCATTTCCAAGTAACATCAACAACAATTTTTTTAATCCACTTATCCAGAGCATCATCATCATCAAGTCCCTGGCTTACACCCAAAGTAAATACAAAGTAAGAAATCACCATGAAGACAAGATAAGGGGTGCACGAGATGTATGATCTCATCTCTGAGCAAGTACTGCTGTAGAATGGGTGAAGAGTTCCCAAAAGGAATTTGAAGAGAAAAAGAAGAAGGAACGTACTAAAGTTAATATGATACAAAGGAAAAATATTTAATAAAATAAAATAAAATAAAAACACTAACTGTGATGTTAAAGAAACTAATCGATATAATAGGACCAAACAGACTTGCAAATTCTGCACCGTTATAAAACATTAAGGCTAAACAGGTGAGATAAATTACTGAATTCAATGGTAGATATGAAAGACTGAAATCGAAAAACCCTTGTGTTAAGTGCTCTTTTTCAGACAAGACAAAATGGACATATGATTGATGTGAGATAACTGTTGTTTCCCAGATACATTAGCAGATCTAAGCCTCTTATGATCCTTTTCATTCTTTGACAAAAAAAAAACAGGTTACAATTGATGCTGAGAAATAAAAGCCTTAAATACACGACTCAGAGCAGATGAGGAATAAGAAAGAAGAATTGAGCAAAAAGCTAAAAATAGAAAACGGCCATGAGGTTTTTTTTTTTTTTTTTCAGCTGGTGGCTTCTTTCAGAGGGAGAACATGGCAGAACAGTTTGTTCGTGTTGTAGGAAAGCTGTCAGAGCTGATCTCTGTTCTTTCAGATTGCATCACTTGCTCTCCGAGAGGACAGAAGCCTGGTACTGTCAAAGTCAGACACAAAGAAACCAATTTTGTCTCTTTTTTGGTAAATGACAAAATCTCATTTGTCTTGTTGCTTGTGAGAAAAAAAATCTGTTGTCTACTGCCACCTTGTGGCTAGGTGATTGTAGACTGCTGGTGACATTTCAGAAGTCTGAGAGGTGACCAGGAGTACAGCTTCAAAAATGATGAAAGTGGAAAGGTTGGCTTGATGTTGAGGCTCTTCAAAGGGTAAAGAATATCTTATAAACCTAAAAAACTGAATCACTCAACGCTCCTGGTATTTCAGTTTAGTATCTAATCTGGTTTATCGATCAAAGTAATGATAAAATGATCTACCTTTAAGGATGAACTATTAAGCACAATGCAAATTCCACATCAATAATGTCCTTTGATCCACATCATCTCCAGTGTAGTAGCACTACAGCTATACAGTACAGTCTTACGCAAAAGTTTAGGCACCCCTTGACAAATAACAGATTTTGGTGATTTTTTAATTGAAAAGATGTTAATATAGTCTCTCTCGGAAATGGAAAAAATTCACAACATTTTCAGCATGGTTATTTTTATGTCATAAATTTAACAAAGATAAAAAATTAAAAAAACATTATTGTGGCACTGTTCAAAAGTTTGGGCACCCTAAGAGTTCCAGAGTCTCAGATTTGTTTTACAAGGTTTCAGACCTTAATCAGCTCGTTAGATCTGATGCATGGCAACAGCTGTCATTAGTAAATGCCAATTTCAAAGCTTTACAAATACTTTGACGCTTCAAACCTTGTGCAGACACTTGCGGACACTCAACATCCATGGATTCCTCTAAGCTGCTGTGTGAGACTCTGAAAATGAAAGTTATTGATGCCCACAATGCAGGAGAAGGCTACAAGAAGATAGCAAAGCGTTGTCAGCTTGCAGTTTCCACAGTGAGAAATGTAATTAAGAGATGGCAGTTCAGGGGAACTGTGGAGGTCAAGATGCGATCTGGAAGACCAAGAAAAAACTCTGGGAGAGAACTGCTCGTATGCTGGTCAGAAAGACAAATCAAAACCCCCATTTCACTGCAAAAAACCTGCAGGAAGATTTAGCAGACTCAGGGGTGGTGGTGCACCGTTCCACAAGACCTTCATGGAAGAGTCAGCAGAAGGAAACCTTACCTGCCCATCATAAAATCCAACGTCAGAAGTATGCAACAGAACATCTACAGAAGCCTGATGCGTTTTGGAAATAAGTGCTGTGGACTGATGACGTTAAAATAGAACTCTTTGACCACAATCATTCATATGAATTATATGAGACAAGTTTCATTAAAATCAACTTCAGTAACTTCAGTCAGATTCTTGCAGATCAAGAGCCAATACTCTCGGTGTGAGATGGGAATCCACCCTGGGATGGGATGGGATGGGACGGCAGTTGATCACAGAGGCACAGATCTCAGACGCAGAGGCAATGTGCTGTATCGAATCCAGT
Source organism: Clarias macrocephalus (assembly GCA_011419295.1). Classification (NCBI taxonomy): domain Eukaryota; kingdom Metazoa; phylum Chordata; class Actinopteri; order Siluriformes; family Clariidae; genus Clarias; species Clarias macrocephalus. Next base: position 38,915 of record JAAGKR010000239.1, on the reverse strand, counting down.
ACTGGGATGTTTTTGGAAAGTGACACGAAACTGGAGGACTTACACAGACACAAAGCAAATGTGGGGAAAAAAAAAAAAACTAACCTGAGCTCAGGATCTAGTTGATCTTTAATTCAGATCAACCAAATTATTTGTACATCAAACCTCAGAAACATTTAACTGGTAGAAATCTCACCATCTGTTATCATCTTATTGCTTATTAAAAATGAAAAACCATTAGTGGTGTAATAAATTTCTCCATTTTATTTAGATGATAGCTATTTAGACATAGATCTTTATCAGTACCTAATAATAATTAAAAAAAAAAAGTAGTAGTTCGTGTTTACAATCTTGCCGTCATCTGTTTGTTTCCACCGAGTTTGACGTACTGCACACAACTGTCTACGTACAGTAAAGCCCCCAAAGCTGATAGAGAAAAATCAATCCATGAGGACAATGGAACTGTCTGTAAACCTCTAGAGACTTGCACTAAAATATCCTGAAGCTATAAATGTCCTGAAACTCTTGACTTCTAGTAGTGTTAAACAGAAGATGGTTTGGAAGTGTTCAGACTTACTTACTGAAGGGAAAAATGGTGTGAACTCTGCGACATGATCAAACCTTTATGGTAGCATGGCCAGACAAAAGCCCCTAATTAAAAAAAAAAGGTCAGCATTCATTTGAAATCTTTCCTGAATGCCAAGCATTACACCTGGAGAAAAAACGGGTACTGTTCATTACCAAGACGTGTGCGTGCGCATCATATAGCTATGGAAAGATTTGATAATGGATCTATTTAGAGCAAAAACTGAACATTAACTGCGTCAGGACACTCAGTTCTGTCATGCAATCAATTAAGATAAGCTTGTACAAGGTTGTGGTGGGCCTGGAGCTTATTCATGGTACTCACGCACTACAAGCGATTTGGAAAACATCAATTAGAATAACCTTTGGACTATGAGAGGAAACCCACCAAGCACAGTGAGATGCACCAAGACCAAAAGCAGGACTCAAACCCTCAACCCTGGGAACTACTACGCCACTAAGCCCCATACTTCTGTTTGACTGATTGAATTATTATGTCAGGCTGTGTGTATGAGTGCTTGTGTGCCCTGTGATGGATTGGAGGTCTGTCCAGGGTGTACCCTGCCTAGTGCCCCGTGTCCTCTGGGAAAGGCTCCAAGCCTCCCGTGACCTTGTACAGGATAAGTGATATCGGTTCCTCTGAAGGTTTCTTCCTTGTTTTGTCTCAGGGAGTTTTCGCTTGTCACAACCCTGCTCATTAGGGGTCTATGTTGCCCGATGACCATTTCTATTGGCTAAATACTGCTATACAAATCAAATTGGAAGCCAAAATAACCAAAATACATTTGGAGAAATAACCAAATCTAGTTTTTGAATGGATAAGGTACTCTAAAGCTGGATGATCAGGTGTAAAGAGATTTATGTCCAATTATTTTTGGCCAGACATAAAGCATTTGATCACTAACTCAACTGTTGCCATGGAAGAACAGACAGGAGAGAGAGAGAGGGGTTAGAGAACCCTAAAATAGCCAAGGAAACACCATGATTACCAGGGCAGACCACCTCCTGAACACACACATTCCCTCTGACATTCGACACACACTATTTATACCTTAAGCACTGATGTGGAAAGATCGTCTTTCTTCATCTAGCGTAACAAACGTTAGGCAGGATCTGCTCACATTCACGCCAAGAGAAAAGGTGAAGTCTGAGAAAAAGATAAAAATCTAAGTGTGGGTGTGAGTCATGAGAAACTGTTCTCGGATAAGACAAAAAAAAAAAAAAACACTCAAGGAAATTCAGAAGGAAAGAGTGAAAAGGAGAAAAATTGATGAATTGATGTATTTAATTGAATGGCAGTCATGAACTGCAGAGATTTCCTGAATTCTTGCAGACAAGATCTGTGAAGAATAGTTAGAAAGAAATCTGTATGTTAGGCACATTAGGCTGAATTGATTTTTACAATTTTATTCTTTTTTTTAATAATAAGTTAACCAAAAGGGGCGAAGCCGCCAGTCGATCAGTTCTGAAAGACACAGTGACATAAGGTACTGTAGCAGACGTTCTGTTCCTGTACGTGGCTAGAAACTTTAATTAGAAAAAAATATGGATCTATTCTTTCTTGCAGAAAATTCTGAGTATGTACTGTGTGGTGTGTGTTTTTGGCTTAAATGAATTCTTTTAAACAGTATTATAACCATACACTAGCCTTGCACACACTGAAACAGAAATAATTTCCGTAAGACAGGTTTGATAAATGAGCACACAGTGATCTCGAATTCAATTAAACTCAGCTGTGAAATTAAATCCAGAGAAAGAATGAGAAAATTACTTTTTGGTTTGATAACTAATGAGTTTTGTCAGGTGTTCTGCAGCCAATAACAGACCCAGGGATTAAAGCTAGACATTATGCCTGAAACTCACTGATCATACAAACCTTTTTCACTCTCTGAGGTCAATGGACAGAAAATCTACCAGAAATATTTCTTCATTGCTCCTAATTCCTGTCCTTACGTACAGCATTATACGTTTAACGTCCTAAGCGCACTTCGTCCTAAATATTCTGCAAGCAGATCTTACCACAGTTTCAGCCCATGTCCTGGATAGTTCCATCTCTTTAAATCAAATTTACTGTATAAAGGCCCTTTGAGAATAAAGGCACCATGCACAAATATATCCAGCCGTCTACCCATATCATGCATCCTTAATTTCTATAATAAACAGCTGTCGGAAAACCAGAAAAAAAGAACCCCGTCTAAATCCTCCGAGCAGAAACACAAGAACAATCCCTGGAACTTAATTAACCAACACACCAGTGTCTCCCAGTTCATGTGCTTCATGTGGATGTTTGATAGAATTTTTTGATTATAATAACACTAATGTGCCAGTGCACAAAGAACAAGAATCAGCCACACCACCAAAACCAGTAATTTTCAATTAATTCGTTTTTTTTGCTCTCAAAAGACTAACAATTTTATTATTATATAAACGTTCAGTAAATGTGCAGAGTAAAGGGATCTTGGATGTCAGGACACAAAACCAAGGCAACACACCCTGAACGGAGTTTTACAGTATGATCAGGTTGATTTTGCATGTCATGACCGTTCACTTTTATAATAACAAAATAATTTTTATTTGACTCTACTTTCTAGTGTTCAATCTAGGACCATCTATGAAAGCAAGTCTGATCGGAGTTGAAAAACATTTTTTTGTGGGGTTAAACCTAAAAACAAATCTAATCTTCGTCACATTAGAGTTAAAAAAAATTAATAAAAATCTGATTTCAGGCTGGTCGTGTGAACGTAACCAAACACACTCTCACATCTACTGTAGCAGCAATTTCAAAGTTCTAGGTTTAGATAAAATATGGAAAATCCAGAGGAAAATCACAGAGAATATTCTGAAGAAGCAGCGCTACTTTATTTGTCTGTAATTTATATTTGTATTTTACTACTGGATGGAATTATATTCAATTGTATTTCCGGTATTATTCTACGATTTTATCCTTATGCCTTACCTTGTTCCGTTATAGTACAGTATGTCCGTATTACAACCGGTTAATTGATCTCAGACTCCGTATATTGACTGCTCATAAACCATCGGATGTGTTAACAACCCCCTCTTAGTGAATTACACCGACCAATCAGACTAGGCCACCACTAAGAGACGGACGGCACTCCCAGAATGATTCATTCTTAGCTTTTGTTTTATTCTTAAATTTAAGTCTATGTATATTTTGTTTTAGAATATAGATTTAATGAAGTAGTTGAGGATTTAAGGGTCCAGGTGTGGCCAGCTGTTTACACTATACCATGATTTGGCACGTGTCCATTTTAAGCAAAAACCAAGCCAGTACCATAAATTTATGATATGCACAATAGGCATTAGATGAGGTAGATTTATCACAGGTAGATTTATATTTTTATATTCCTACTAAGTAATCCAGCTCACTGGGTCATTTGCTACTTTAACCAGTGCTGTCTCAGTCCCGTGATGAGGTCCAGATCCTAACACCATTCATGATTTTTCAAACATTCTGTACATTTAAATGGACAATATTTTTTAGACCTAATTGAATCTTGGTCCTCAAGAGACACAGTCCTGCATATTTAGTGGTGCTTGTGAAGGCGAAGCACTACTATTATAATCTCACAGGCTTATTTTTTTATTTTTTTATCTTTTTCTTATTCTTCCGTATGAAAAATTTGGCGCGTAACTAGTCCCGCACCGTTTGTTGTAGACCCATGAATGAGGTATCAAATCGTGCGGCTTTGGGGCAATTAACCGCCCCAAAAATTCCCATAGCCTTAACATTGAGACCAACATCAGCTGTGACATCATCTATATCTACGACTATGACATGGAAGCTCTATGACATCACGGCAAGCACCACTCACATTTTCTCCAGGAAATGTGCCTCTCTAGTTTCTACTTATCCTTGCACTACTCACTGCTGATTACCTGGAGAAGGTGTGTTCAGTCAATCAGAAGCTGGAAGATACCATCTCAGGCCATGCCTGAAAAAATTAGTATAATTTTTTTAAATAATTCCGTCCACACGACGTACGTTTTAAAAATATCTTTGTCCACATGAAAACTGTTACGAGCCTCTTTAATCAACAGGGAGCCAATCAGAAGCCTGGACAAAACGTCATTACCTGTTGGGCTTTGTAGAAGTCCGAAACTGCCGTCGCTGTCTGCGGGGTCTGTGTCGTCAGAGTTTTGTATGTTTGACACAGAGAATGTACATTCAGGCACCTCTGTTCATTAACGTAATGTGTGAGTAACTGCTACACGCATGTAAAAAGTCCAGTACGCAACGTTAACACAGTCACTAGTTTACTGTACGTACAGTACGTCCGCTATTGCACAGGCAAATGCGTACTGGACTTTTCACATGCGTGTACATTCATGCGCAGTTACTCACACATTACGTTAATGAACAGAGGTGCCTGAATGTACAGTACTACTAAGCTCACTGCTGCTACATACTGTACAAAACTCTGACTACACACACCCCCGCAGACAGTGACAGCGGTTTGGGACGAGACCCGGTCGGACTTCTACAGAGTGCAACAGTAATGACGTTTTATCTAGGCTTCTGATTGGCCCCTGTTGATTAAGGAGGCTCCTAACGTTTTCATGTGGACAAAGATAGTTTTAAACCCTAGGTCGTGTGGACAGAATTTTATTTTATTTTTTTAAAGAAGAAGAAAAAAATCTCAGTTTTTAAAAAGACATGCCCTTAGATGAGGCTGGAGTAAGGGGGAAACAAGTTAATTGGTATCTTCCAGCTTCTGATTGATTGAACACACCTGATCCAGATAATCAGCAGTGAGTAGTGCAAGGATAATTGGAAAACATGCAGAGCTGCAGCTCTCGATGCCCAGGGTAGGCGACCCATGCATGAATTATTTCGATCAGACTGAAAAAAAATAAAAATCCATGTTAAAGATCCATATAAATGTACCGTGAATAGTTTTCAACCCCTGGATCAAAGATTCCAGAGTAACTATTTACATAGAGGTTGATCTTATAAGGTTTGAAGTTATGTACTAAATGTAACTTTTTAAACAGAAACGTACGTAGCATAGGAAGAAGCATTTTTCACCAAGTTTGAGGTTAGGTTAGACTTTTGCAGAACGATTGATGCCAAGAATTAATTTTCATCTGTGATTGGTTAGATGCTTTGCTACAAATGCAATGGAGAAAAAATGTTTGATATTGACTTAGGAGCAAGGCCTCCCTCAGCTCTTGTGCCTTTAAAAGCCATATAGAGCGTACAGTATGATCTACAGTACACTATTTTCCTTCTCAGGAACAGTCCACTCCCATCAGGATAAAAACATTTCATCATAGTTTCACCGAAAGTGGTCGATCAGAAGGACCTTGTATTGATTTGCAGTCATGTCTTGTGTAGTAAACTTTAATATAAACCATTTCACACTAGAACACAGCCACTACTTCATTCGTAATTTGTCACAATTTGTCACCTGTGGAGGTTATATCAGAGCAGTGGATAGGGGGCAGCAGTAAGCGATATATCAGGCTGAATTCATACATATGCTCATTGTGACCTGTCGTTATATAAACAATGCAAATGCTCCCTGTTAGAGAAAAAAATAAAATAGGAAGCCTATCCCAGGAGACTTGGAGCACGAGGTGGGGTACACTCTGGGCAGGGTGGCAATCCATAGCAGGGCACACACATACACGCACTCACACTATGGGCAATTTGAGAACCGCCAATGTAGCCTAATCTACAGGTCTTTGGACTGTGGGAGGAAAGTGGAGCACCCAGAGGAAACCCACCAAGCACACTGGGAGAACATGCAAACTCCACTCACACAGAACCCGAGGCGGGGATTGAATCTGGACCCTGGAGGTGCAAGTAGACAGTGCTAACCACTGAGTCACTGTGCCACCAGTCTTACATTACCATATTATTCATACAATTTTTTCTGCTTTCTTAGATTGCATACCTTATTACTGAAATTACAGTAATTCATTTTACTCAAATGTGTCATTAGATAAAGGTTAATGTCCATTCTAAAATAATATTTTTTTTTCTTTAAAGTTTTGAGGTAAAATCATATTGGCTTTATATTGACTAGTTTTTTTTTTTTTTCCAAAGATTATCCCTACTCATATGCAGGGGTGTTCATAAATGACAGGCAGCTTCATCAGTGTGTAAATAAACGTAGTCACAAAATATATCTGTATGTGGATTACTAAACACATTTGTGATTCATGTGACCTGTATAAGTGGAAAACTGTCATTACCACCAAAGACTAAACTGTTCCACTGATATTGCAAACAATGCACCAATTTCAATGGTAGGTCTCCATGTCTCCATTTATATTAAAAAATGAATGCAGTGTTGTGCTTTTTCAGGTGAGCATGTGCAGAAATATATTAAATAAGGAGACACATGGACACAAAACATTGATACAGCATTAAATCTTTGGAATAACTGGGAAAGCGACCATGATGAGGCTTTCCAGCAGAACAACCAGGCTACAAATTGTGCTGGTATGACCCTGTGAAGGGCCACATGTGTCCTGTAAGGTGTTGTTGCTAGATATAATTTTGTGTGCCTGAGGCAGAACAATATAAAAAAAATAGCACCAAATGTATTTATGGATTAGGGAAAATTGTGTAAAAATAGATTCTCTTATGGAGGACCAGTATCACTGGTCCGTGCAAAACCATTGCATCACATTTCTGAACTGCTTTTTTTGTATGTGAGCATGTGCAGGGACAGAGTGGCGAAGGAGAATTGCAACACTACCACGCCATTCAGTTTGCAAGAAATTTACTGAAAACTTACCTGATTGCACTACAAAAAGTGATACGTTTTTATTCATTCATCGTCTACAGTGTACCACTTCTCGTGTGTACAGGGTTGCGGTGGCCTGGAGCCCATCATAGAGACATAGGGCACAAGGCGGGGTACACCCTGAACAGTATGCCAATCCATTGCAGGGCACGCTCACACACACTCACAGTTACACATTTACTCACGTAAATACACACTCTCACAATAATGCTCACTCTCTCACACACACACACACACACCAAGTTGCTGAAAGTCTCTAACATCTTTAACCAGTGTCTTCTTGCCTCTTTCATCCAGTTTGGAAAGATGTCCTGATCCAGTGATGGTCTGTGTTGTAACAAATACCTTCCACTTAATAATAAACTTCACTGTTTATTTATGTCTAGGCAGTGATAAATACATTTAAAAAATATTCACATTATTAAAACCAGATCAAGTCTAACTTTTGAGAAATGAGAACTGACATTAAGGGCTAAAAATACTGTAGAAATGCATTAAATGGACAGTTAAAAAAAAAATTGTCAGCGTATGTGCATATACAGTAAGTACATTTGCATAGTTCTCCAGTTTTCCTGGTCTGCACACTGACTGTGAGGTTTGTCACAAGATCAGATGAGCTTGATCCCAGAGCCTACATGCCATACAGAAATGCATTCCAATGTCAACCTGATTGCACTCTAGTCCAATCAGATTTATAAAGCCATTCACTTTTTGACACAGCACATCGGAAGTATTTTCTGGCTAAATGTGTACTAAGAAGACCCTATAGACATTGAAACATACCGACTTGATTTAGCTCATTGGGGCAGCAGTGTTAATTTCCATATAATCAGTTAACTAATTAACTACAGTACAGACCAAAAGTTCTCATTCAAAGAGTTTTCTTTATTTGTGTTCTTTATTGTGTTCTTTAGCCCAAATGCGTCTCTTCTGCTTGTTGCCTGTCCTTAGCAGTGGTTTCCTAGCAGATATTCTACCATGAAGGCCTGATTCACAGTCTCCTCTTAACAGTTGTTCTAGAGACGTGTCTGCTGCTAGAACTCTGTGTGGCATTGACCTGCTCTCTGATCTGAGCTGCTGTTAACCTGCGATTTCTGAGGCTGGTGACTCGGATGAACTTATCCTCCGCAGCAGAGGTGACTCTTGGTCTTCCTTTCCTTGGGCGGTCCGCATGTGAGCCAATTTCTTTGTAGCGCTTGATTGTTTTTGTGACTGCACTTGGGGACACTTTCAAAGTTTTCCCAATTTTTCTGACTGACTGACCTTCATTTCTTAAAAGTAATGATGGCCACTCGTTTTTCTTTACTTCAATTCAAACTCTTTGAATGAGAAGGTGTGTCCAAACTTTTGGTCTGTACTGTACGTGTAGAAGAACGAGCATGGTATATTGTACTTGGAGGAAACTTGAGAACTTTTACTGTGTAGATTATTGTGGGCTTATGGATGTTTTGGTGGGCTGAATGATGTATTTTGGGTTTTGCGAGATAGCGATTGCAAGTTCTTACAGTAAGTAGTTCCGAGTATTCCGAGCATTTGTCGAATAACAGCAGAAGCTTCGCCTTGAACAGAACTTTGCCTTGAACCTCTTGAAGAAACATACCTCTGTAGGAACCCTAGTGTAGCTCCATTGGCCAGTCAACATTATGCAGGTAGTAGAAGCAGAACATCATCTGGAATGCTTTGTTGAAGCTGGGAAGCTGTTCTTTGACTATAATGTGGTCCACTGCAACCATAAACATCTTAGCAATGAGAGGTCTGTTACTGTACCTGTGAACAGTGTAAGTACAGAATGATTACAAAGCAGTAGATAGCTTAGTAATTGAGTGGATTAGTTTGAACCCTTGCTATTAAACAGCCCATATTGTGTCTACACTGCAAAACAAAAACTGTGCCAAGGACCCACAATAGCCAATAGCACCAAGCATATTCATTTTGCAGTGTATGGTGCACTCTTCCAGGACCATTACCTATCTAAACAAAAATGATAAAATAGATAATTCCACTGACAGATGACAAATATTTTAGGCATTACCTATCTCCAACCACAAAGCACAGTGTCCATGGAAATTTGGGGCCATCAACATTTGTGAACGTCTTGTCTCACTGACCTTTAAAATGGTCAAGAAGCATCAGCACAGCTGCACAAGCTTTATCAACCCTTCCCAGGGTTTGGTTCATAATAGTGCCTCCTGCTCTGCTGGATGGCTTTGTGTGAACAAACTGGAAGTACGCAGGGATTCTTTTGATCTTGGTAGCTTTAGACTCCTCAAAGGCGTCATCAATCAGGATACCTGTTAGTTCCCTAAAATGAATTGCCTGATTCCTACTCCTACTCCCCACCTTCTACTCTTGTCTTCTGTTTCCTTCATTCCTGTCAACAAATCTCTCATCTGTGAGGGAAAAGTCTCCACCATCAATCTTTCCATTTTCTTTACATCTATATCTTTGTCGAATATCTTCAAATACTTTTCTGGTTTTTAGTTTTGCGTTTGTTTTGTCTCACCTACACAAAGCTCTGGATCAGGGTAATGTGTTTCACAAGTGAATTATACCCAATCTCATCTTGCAAAGATTTTGGATAGCAAATTTCCACCTTCCTGGCTATTTCAAAGCCTCTTGCCTGGCTTCTTGCATACGGTCAGTACTTCAACAACCACACTCATAATAATTTCCTTTCTCTCTGCTGCAGATGGCCTCTTCGCAATTTCTAATAATTATCTTATACAGGGCATCTTACTCCAGACTTGTATTCCCAGGTACAATCTCTACTGGATAAAGGTGATGAACTACATTCTGATGCAGATGGTGAGGCTTGACTTGGTTTCATGGGTGAGGCTTGACATCTCATGGATATGCTTGAAGGTGAGCTCCTTGTGGCACTGATCTTTGGTGTGGAATGGCTGCTGATAACAGATTCATCAAGTTCAATGACTCTAAATGACTCTCCTCCAGTACTCAACTCTTCAATTAAACTAGATATAACCAAGAAGGTCTCTATGAATATCTGTTTTAACGACAAACATGAATGGTTCACAGAGATCTAGTAACACACATGAACCAAGGCACTTTGTGAGTCACTTAAAGATATACTGCTTAGATCTACTGTATACGTCTCAGCAAAACCAGATGAGAAAAACCAGCTTGCTAAAGTTGAGCAATGCATAAAGGATATAAGAGCCTGGATGCTAATTAACTTCCTTCTGCTTAATCCTGATAAGTTCTAGTCACAGGACCGCATGCAGATAGAAGCAAGATTTTAGATCACACTGTACCTTTAGATGGCTTTTCTGTTATATCTACTGCAACAGTAAAAGACCTTGGTGTGATTATAGATTCTAATCTTTCATTTGAAGCTCATGTAGACAATATCACCAAAATAGCATTCTTTCACCTCAGAAAGAACTGCCAAGTTAAGGAATATATTATCACTAAACGATGCAGAAAAAATAGTTCATGCTTTTCTGAATCCTCCAGGTTGGCCTTACTGTCTGGCTGTTCAACTAAGTGCATAAACAAGCTTCAGTTAGTTCAGAATGCAGCAGCGAGAGTCATTAGAACCAGAAGATACGAGCACATCACCGCTATCTTATCTACACTACATTGGCTGCCTGTGAATAGTAAAATACTACTTTTGACATATAAAGCATTAAATGGTCTCACGCCACAGTATCTGAGTGAACTTCTAGGATGCAGGCTGCTTGTCAGTACCGCATATTATAAAAACTACAGCAGGGGGCAGAGCTTTTTCTTACAAAGCCCCAAATTTAGGAAATAGCCTTCCAAATAGTGTTCAGTACTCGGACACAGTCTCAGTGTTTAAGTCTAGGCTAAAAACCTATTTATTTAGCCAAGCATTTTTGTAATTAGATTTGCCTTAGGTAAAGGCGCAGATCTGGGGGAGTCATGGATGTAGAGTATTATGGTGAACTGGTATGTTTAGATGCTGTCTTCCGCACTCTCATTGATCACTCAGGTTTGTCGACGGTGTTGAGGTGATTGGTTGCTTTACATCTCAGGGAGCCCTCATGTCTGTGTTTCCTTCTGGCTCTCCCTTTTAGTTATGCTGTTATAGTTAGTCCTGCCGGAGTCCCTGCTTGCACTCTACACTAAATATACATTCACCTTATACATTATGTGACTGTGACCAGACCGAACTGTTATGGGATGCCCCATGTGACGGTTTGACTCTACCATGAAGACGGTTCTGGCCTCGACAGATGTTGACAGCTGTTTCTCTGTGGACTTGGCTGGGATGCAGTCGCTCGATAGTTCAGGACTGGAATTTCGTACAAGTCTACCTGAGCCTCCAATAACTACCTGGACTCCATATTAACATCAATTAACATCAACTGTTCTACTGAACTGCCTGCCACTTAACACACAGCATGAATGCAGATCAATTCCTGCTTTCTGTTTCACCCAGATGAGGATGGGTTCCCTGTTGAGTCCGGTTCCTCTCAAGGTTTCTTCCTATTGCCACCACAGGGAGTTTTTCCTTGCCACCGTCACCCTCGGCTTGCTCATCAGGGACTATCCGACCAATTTGATTCATACACATTCACATTCCATACAAACTTAAATAATTATTTTGATTGTGTAAAGCTGCTTTGCGACAAAGACAATTGTTATACAGTACAAATAAAATTGAATTGAATTTTACTTACGTTCAATGGAAGCCATAACTTTAATGAATTTTATTGACTTCAGGATTCCTGCAAGGTCCTCAGTTGAGCATACCCAAGGTTTATTAATCATCTCTACTACTTGCTGTATGATATCCTTTTGGCTGAACACAGAACCATGAGGAGAGATGAGGATAGGTCACTAACCCATTCATCCATGACTTCAAGACATGGGAAAAAGAGGAGTCATTGTTTAGTGGATATCAGATTGTGAACTACGCTTTAAAGTACAGCACAAATAACATACACTCACTGGCCACTAGGGATGCCTACTGTAGCTAACATTGGGTTTGACCCACTTTTGCCTTTAGAACTTCCTTAATTCTTTATGGCTAAGATTTAACAACAACAACAAAAAAATTAAATAAAGAATATAAAATAAGAATATAATTTTAAAAAGAGAAATATAAAAAAGAATATATAAAAAGAAAAATATTCAATTAAGGAACATAAAATATGAAATAAGAATATAATATAAATTATAAATTATACAAATAAAGAAACCTTCTCGCTGTAAAATTGACAAAATTAAGTAAGAAAATAGAATTGAAATTGAATTAAAATGGAAAAAGCAATATCCATATCCAGTCATGAGCAGAATAATGTGCAAAGTTCCAGGTACATACAAAATGTAGAACATGTGCAAATATGTGTTGAATGTGCAAAGTGCAAATGTGCATTAATGTGCTGCGTGGTGTATGAATAGTGGCAGATCAGAGTGTTTAGTCCTGTGTGGTGTTGTGATTGAGTGCTCGTATAGCCTGCGGGAAGAAGCTCCTCCTCAGTCTCTCCGTGTTGGCCTTCAGGGAACGGAAGCACTTTCCTGACCGCAACAGAGAGAACAGTCCATTGTTGGAGTGGCTGAGGTCCTTCACTGTCTTCCTGGCCTTGGTCCAGCACCACTTGTTGTAGACTGAGTGCAGGTCAGGGAGCTTGGGGCGGATGATGCGCTCAGCACCACCCTCTGTAGAGCTCGTCTGTCCTAAATGACAGTTCCTGAAACTGGTTGCAATGTTTCCCGTCAGCTCATCTCTGTGTCAGTGGATCTCCAACTTCCTAACTGGCAGACCACAGGCAGTAAGGATGGGCGGCCATGTCTCAGCCTCCCTCACTCTCAGCACTGGAGCCCCCCAGGGTTGTGTTCTGTACAACTATGACTGCATAGCCACTACGAACTCCACCACCATCATTAAGTTTGCTGACGACACGGTCGTGGTGGGTCTGATCACTGACAACGATGAGACGGCCTGCCTGGAGGAGATTGGAAATCTGGAGAACTGATGCCAGAGGAACAATCTCCTCCTGAACGTCAGCAAGACAAAGAAGTTGATAGTGGACTTTAGTACTAAGAAGGAGAGGAACTACCAGACCCTCGTCATCAACGAGAGCCCAATGGAGAGAGTAAACAGCTTCCGATACCTCGGTGTTCACATCACGCAGGACCTGTCATGGTGCTGTCACATCAACACCGTGGTGAAAAAGGCCCGGCAGTGTCTTTACCACCTCAGACGCCTGAGAGACTTCAGACTGCCCTCTAAGGTGCTTAGGAACTTCTACGCCTGCACCATAGAGAGCATCCTGACGGGAAACATCTCAACCTGGTTCAGGAATATCACCATGCAGGACAGGCAAGCCCTACAGATGGCTCGATCAGCTGAACGCATCATCTGTACCAAGCTCCCGGACCTTCAGACGATCTACAACAAGCAGTGCTGGACCATGGCCAGGAAGACAGTGAAAGACCTCAGCCATCCCAACAATGGACTGTTCTCTCTGTTGCGGTCAGGAAAGCGCTTCCGCTTCCTGAAGGCCAACACAGAGAGACTGAGGAGGAGCTACTTCCCGCAGGCTATACGAGCTCTCAATCACAACACCACATAGGACCTAACACTCACACGCTTGCACATTTTGCACATCTCAGGACTGCAAACTTTTACTTTTTACCTGGACGCACAATTCGTTTACACATGGAACATTTGCACACTTGCCCATTTTGCACACTGTGAACTTGAACTGCAGCCTTGCACATTATCCTGACAATAACTGGACACTACATTACTGGACTGAACTACATTACATTTCTATTATATTTCATTTTTATTAGATATTCTTTAACTTTATATTTATCTTATTCTAATATTTTTTAATTTTTATTCTTATTGCTGTTTATTATGTAAATAAGGGTTTCTTTATTTTTAAATCTCTTATTTCTTTTTTTGTTGTAATGTTGTAGGTCAACAGCAGTCATATAAGCACTTCATGTCATACCGTTTATGACTGTGTATGTGACAAATAAAATTGGAATTCCTAGAGGCACTCTGTTGGAGCTGTGACTCTAGTTTCCTTCCACAGAGCTGCTTCGCCTCCTTCACGGCTTTCCGAACATTTTATGACGTGGCCTTGTACGAGTCCATGTCACCCAATGCAAGTTCAGTTAGTCCGTTAGTGGTGGGATATAAACGGTGCTGATTATAACTGAAGTAAACTCCCAAGGAAGGTAATAAGGACAACATTTGATGGTCAGTAGTTCCAGGTTGGGTTTACAGGAGCATGTGAAAGTTGCACTCACAGTTGTTCACCATTAAACACATGCTGCCTCCTTTTTACTTGCCCGATTCCTGTGTTCTGTCCATGTGGTGAACCCAAAGATCTCTGCTGTTGTCTAATTTTAGCCTATAGGGGGAAATACAATGAACTTGACAAAGGAGGCAGCACAAGATCTATTTCTTGAAGCATGAATTACTTGCGTGAAATAAAACCCCTGGATAAACCACAAACTAAGACATTTACTTTAAACATCAGTAGTTATTAACACTTGCTCAAAATGCATCTATGTTTAACGGTATGTGTTAGCGAACTAGCTTTATAAAGCCAACATCAATATATTTCTAGTTTTATGTCACGGTGGTGCCACTGCCTTTTGTTTTTGAAATTTGGTGTTAATTAAATTTTATTCATTATTGTTTTTAAATCGCTGTTTAGGATGTGGACTACTTTTCCTTCTGCCTCGTCATTCCTCTTGATACCTTACAGAAAGGCAATTGTAAGACACACAGAAAAACCAATTTTACAGATTAGTCAGTCGTTTAAGTCCACTTTCCCGGCCTGTCCACATAAAAACATCCGAACATATGAACCCGTTCATGAACGTGTTTACTTTCTCTAGCAGAAATTTTGTATGAGTGATATTAACAAAGAGTAACTTACCATTTATGGTAAGTTAGATGGCTAAACTATTATTCAGTGACATGCCTGGTAACTTGGGACACCCTTACATTAAGACAATGCCACAACAGTAAGATTATTATTTAAATTCCAGCATACATAAACACAGGCATTTTTATTCAGTTTCAGTTAACAGTTGTGTATAAAATGGTATGGCGAGAGAAAGAAAATTACCTTTCTTCATGCCCGAACTGTATGCTGTATGAGACAGAGCCTGGAAGTTTCTAATAGGTACAAACCTTAACTGAATAATTACTGGATATTATATGGTTCAACTGGCAAGTTTTATTTTAACCCTAACTGATGCAGTGAGTAGCTTCTTATTTCTTAAACATCCATGTCAGAAGATATCTCCTGTGGTTATGGATATTAGGATATGTAAGATATTACTGTTTCAGAAGGGTCAAATTATTGGCCTGCTTCAAACAAAGAAAGTAGCTAAGTAGATTGCTGAACACAAATTTTTTTTAAGAACTATAAAACACATTATTAAAACCAGAAAGGATAGTGGTGAACCATCATGTTTGGTCAAGTCTAAGTTCAGCAATGTTATGCGCCCAAAACATTATATCAGTTGAGCACCTGAATGTACTGAATGACCAGAGATTTTTCTTTTTTTTTTTTTTTCTATCAACTGATTTTTTTTCTTCTCTGATGGCAGAGACACATTCCAAGATGACGAGGCTAGAATTCATCAGGCTCAACTTATGAAAGAGTGGTTCAGGGAGCATGAGGGAAAATTTTCACATATGGAATGGCCACCACAGAGTCAAGACCTTAATCCCATTTAGGATCTTTGGGATGTACTGCGGAAACTTTACACAGCACTCCAACTCTCCTGTCATCAATACAGTGAAATTAGTGTGACTTCTAATCCTTTTATGGTGATTAATAGGGAACTCTTTCAACCTGGGAACTGGGATGATTTTAAGTCTTTTTTTTTTTTTTACTACGGAAACAAGGTCAGAAACAATCTAAATATTTCCGATATTGAGTTGAATCTTAATGTGTTCTTTTCTCCTCTCTTCGACTCCACCCTAAGGCACTAAGGATCCAGTTGTTTACTGCCAGTTTGGAAGAGGACCGTTCTTTCTTGGACACACTGTTGCTACAGACTTACTGACGTTTAGTGGAATGTTTAGATTTTATTTACTTGTACCATATAATTAGGACTCTGAAACAAAAGGTAATGTACAGTTATTTCAGTATATTTAGTTATTTATTGTACAGGTAATATCCAAATTATTAGAACTTTTCGGCTCCCCAGGGGTCAGTAGAAGCTAAAACATACCACGTTGTACTTTATTTGTTATAAAGTTCCCTATCTAACTTTAACTGTAATACTGGGAATCTTGTATGAAATTCTTTTATATGTCACAGTAATGTTAAGGTAGCTGTGCTGCCAGCCAATGTGGGAATGGTTTATAGTGCAACACCTGTTGGATTACAGAGAAACTGCAACATTATATTAATCTCAAATGGAAACCTACATGACCACTTTTTCCCCCTTTTTTTATGTTATACATGTAAACTGATAATGTGTGCCAAAGAAGCTACTTCTAAGGTTTATGCAACATGGAAGTAACCGATCTTGCTTCCCAAAAAATTCAAACTGCTAATTTCTGCCGTTTTGGGGAGGAATATTTATATGTGAGATATACACATTTATACACACACACACATACTAATAATAATAAGTTAAAATTATTCATATTTCTTTGAGTATTGATAAAATTGGGGTAAGCTTCTAGAAGCATATGCCCTGTAAAAATTGTTGCTTAAATTAAAATGTGTTTTTGGTAAATTGATGTTGCAATATCTTATGCATTTTAGAATGTACACTTTTTAAAAATGTCTTTTCATGTGAAATCTATATTGGCCAAGTTTTATCTGAATGACAAGATAATTGAAATATATGAATTCAAAGTTATGCACACTATAAAAGGGCATGTTTCTTTTTCTTATGATAAAAATGAAGCATGGAAATAAGAAGCATTAAGTATTATGAAATAAGAAAGATTAAGCATTATGAAAAATTGTGTTATATGATCCTAACTGAAAAATTACTTTTTTCACCTAGGTGAGACACTTACCAGCACCAATACCATGTTTTGACCGTACAATACTGTGCAAAAGTTTTAGGCAGCATAGTATTTTAAACATATATAACATTTATGGTAATCATTAACTATTTCCAAACATTACATACATTTTCATAAGTAAAAACATTACAGAAGAATATTTGAAAAATATTCTTTAAAAAAAGAATATTTGAAAAATATTCTGTAAAAAATTACATAAAATACCATATTACATGGCACACCAGTTTTCAGACAGGTATAGAAAACCTAACGTATTTTGCTTATAGGTCTTACTGAGCATGCGCCTTTCTATTTTAAACCCTGGAGCCTTCATTATTTTTTTGTTTGTTTACCTCTTGAAATCTGATGTGTCATGTAATATATGTTGCTTTATTTACAGGCAAGCAAATATTCTTCTGTAATGGTTTTGTATATAATAATGCAGACATGATAAACATATAAAACAGTTTTACTACAGATAATATGGTGCCTAAGACTTTTGCACGCGCGCACACACACAGTATATTATATATATATATATATATATATATATATATATATATATATATATATATCACATACACACACACACACACACACACACACACATATACAGTGTGTATATATTACACACACACCTATGTATGTGTGTGTGTGAGATACATCACTGAATTTATTTTCATACTCACAGTAACACTGACTTCAATATTAATATCCAAACAATGCTTAGACAAATATAATACTTCTATTTCAGAAAAAATTTACCGTAGGAATGTAGGTTGTAAGCTGCCAAACAGGATTCTCTCCTATGCATAGCAACCTACCAAAGCGGCAACATAAAAACATATTATTAAATGTAAAAACATCTCCACACCCTTTCTCTTTATCTTTCTTCTCTCACACACTTGCGCGCACACACATACACACACGAACACCCAGATGTGATACTTGAATTTTATTCAGGCATCTTCAAAACTCATTTGAACTCTCTTAAATTAGTCACACCTGTTGCAGAAACAGGATCTCTGCTTTAAAGGCTAAGTAGTGTTAGCATGTTTCAAAGTGCTTTCATTGGAGCAGGATTTACAGTGAAACCAGCTTGTTGACATAAAAAGACAGAATGATCAGAAATAAGAGGCGTAACATGTCGAGACCGCTGTCCCTCTTTTGACCAGATCCAGGGAGCCAGATCTGTTCATGTAAATCCACCTGTGCTCATAAAAACTGCATAGATCTTAATGGTAACCCCAGATGTCTCATTCTGGGTAAAGTGCCAAGTCCTAAATGTGAGAGGATTTTTACAAAGCCGGGAGAAGCCAAAGAGGACGATTTTCTCTCCTGCTCTTGTGTGTAAAAGTGAGTATTGCACTTAGCTATGCTTACACAAGGGTTAATTCGGCTAAACCATGCTGAGACACGGCTAAGAATAAAATGTCCACTGCTAGCATGACCTCATCAGCACAGCAACACTGGCTTTCATTCATTGCTAGCCACGTTGGTACTGCTTGTTCTGACAAATTAAAAAACACACACAAGAAAATTAGTCCTCTGTGCTTTAGAAGCAAAATGCATCAAATTAATAATAACATAAGGCTATGATTGGGCACAAGAGGCATGATACCCCTGAGTCTTGGGGGATTAAATAAAACCACATCATGGTCTATAATGTCTGATGAATGAAATTTATCAGATGAAAACATCTGATAATGAATTTTGATGCGAGTGTTGCTCTTGTGTTACCATAAAATTATCATGCGACAACAACTGACTAAACTAACCACACTTCATTCTCTTACACACACATCCAGTCAAAGAAGTGCATCGGTGCAAAATATAATGCAGACTTTCAACCTTGTCTTAATTTACCCCATTACCACTTTATACACAAATACAAACTGGCAAAATCTGTTAATTTCCGGCTCGCTAAGAAATAAAAGGAAACAAAAAAAGGAAAAAAAAAAAAAAAGATTTTTACAGATTACAATTTAAGCCCGAAACTTCTCTTGTTCTTGTATTTTTTTTCTTCAACAAGCCCTTACGAGGCACAGAGAAAAAGAAGAGATATATAAACACTTCTGAAAGTACAAATCTTCCCCTTTTCATGCTTATAAGCCTAGGATTATTGCTGCGAGTGATCAAGCCTGAGGAAGTGGTGAAGAGGCTTAAGATTTAGTCCGCCTGCTAAAGTCCTAAACGTGAGAAGATTTTTACAAAGCAGGGAGAAGCCGCCAGGGTCACTCTGTGCCTCTCGATAGCCCGGGCAGCTAGGCCCTGCAGCGTGACATGGCTGAGCACACGCCCCTCACACCAGCCTCCTGAAGCAGCTTATAAGGCATCTTGCATTGGTCACACCAGCCTCCTGAAGCAGCTCATAAGGCATCTTGCATTGGTTGTGCCAGAGGCGTCCAGGGGCGTCATCCATTTGGGCCAGCCATTACGGGCCACCACATGAAGCGGCATTTAGTTGTTCGAGTCACACAAGTCTATGTCGGCGCCACACTCCAGCAGAACACTTTACTACACCTTTCCAAGGGGTAATTCAGCTATACCATGCGAAGATGTGGCTATGAATAAAATGTCCACGACCTCATCGGCACAGCAACACCATTAATGAATGAAAATTAATCATTAGCCACATTGGTACTTAGTGCTTTATAAGCAAACTGCATCAAATTAATAGTAACATGCGGCTATGATTTGGCACAAGAGGTGTCATACCCCGAAGTCTTGGGGGAATAAATAAAGCCACATCATGGTGCATGATGTCTGATGAATGAAATTGATCAAATCAAAAGGTCTGATTATGAATTCTGATGCAAGTGCTGCTTTTGCGTTACAAATGTTATCATGCGACAACAACTGACTAAACAAACCACACTCTATTGTCTTACACACGCATCAAGTCAAAGAAGTGCATCGGTGCTAAATGCAGATTTTCATCCTTGTCTTAATTCACACTTTACCACTTCATACACAAATACAAACCAGTTAGTTTCCTGCTCGCTGAGAAATAAAAGGAAACATAAAAAAAAAAAGAAAAAAAAAGAGGCAAAGGGAGGCAGATTATAATTAAATTCTAAATCAAATGCAAAGTCTTTCCCCCTTCACATGGTATTCTAGAACATCGAAGAGTCTCCGTTCTTGTCTTTTTTTTTTTTTCTTCAACAAGTCCTTACGAGGCAGAGAGAAAAAGAGGAGATATAAACGAGCCAATACAAATATTCCCCTGTTCATGCTTATAAGCCTGGGATTATTGCTGAAAGTTAGATGAAGCCTGAGGAAGTGGTGAAGATCCCTAAGATTTAGACCGTCTGATAAAGAAAAACGGCAAAGGTCAGCTAAAGCAGGAAGACAGAGAGGTAATGTCAGTGCAACGCGACAAAGGCCTCAGTTTCATCCACGCAGTCCTCAGGAACAGGCGATACCTGATAAGGAGACACGAGGAGGAAGAGAGGAAAGAAAAGACAGATTCAAAAACAGAGGACATGCTCTGAACCTGGAGTTAGATTCTAGACCTTGTGAGGTAAGCTCAGTGGAGTTCGATAAAGGCCTCCATTTCCTCCGAGACGAAACCCTTGTAGGTTATTCTGTGCCTCTCGATAGCCCGGGCAGCCAGGCATTGCAGCGTGACATGGCTGAGAGGGTGCAGCGCATGCCTTGCTCCGCCAGCTTCCTCGAGCAGCTCATAAGGCATCTTGCGATGTGCATTAGTTGCATCAAAGTGCGCTCCAGAGTGCACTAGCAGCGTCATCAATTTGGGGCAGCCGTTGCGAGCCGCCACGTGAAGCGGCGTGTTGTTATCCGAATCACGCGAGTCCACATCAGCACCACATTCCAGTAGTAGCGCAGCCACGGGCAAAGATGGGAAACGTCCCACCGGGTAACGACCCACCGCCGTCGTGTCCTTATCCACAGCCATGTGCAGGGGCGTGAAGCCATTCCGGCCCCTTGGGTTCAGCTTGAGTAGCCGGTACACACTCTGCTTCTTCTGGTGCTCCTGACCCGGGCTGCACTCAAGTTTCTCCAGCAAAAATACGAGATGAAGGATGATGGACAAGGCTTTTGTGAACTGTGTTGCGTCAGGCTGATTGTCCCGCTGCGCCACAGCACGCTCCACTTCGCGCACGCCCTTTGCCAGGACACACATCAGGTCATGGAAGGCAACGCGGGCAGCAGGTGCACCTTTCGCACGGTCTTGGAGAACAAAACTGAAAAGCTCTGCGAATGACAAAAAGCTGCTGGCCGTCATGGGGCTCAGAGGGTCCAGGTTACTCTGCTGCATGTCTAGTGCATATTTCCACAGACTCACACAGCGCTCGAAGTCTCCCGAGTCAGCATAAACAGCACCCCGGTAGCGGATGTAGTAAGACGTGTCCGGGTGTGAAGGACCCAGGATGCGCTCCCGGACCAGGAGCGCCTGCATCCGCATTTCATCAGGGTCGGTGATCAGGGCCTCCAGCTCCTCGGCCGTGTTCACCTCTCGGGCGCAGTCATACGCGGGAACGGGTGGACCAGGAGCTGGCTTGGCCAGGAAGTCCGCTCTGTCTCCTGCTTGTCGGAGCTCCATCGCTCTTCTCCAGTAGCGCATGGCGCCCAGCAGATCGCGCTTCTTGTCTACGTAAGTCGCACCCAAGAGCTCCAGGGCATCTATGCACTCCTCTCGCGTAGCTCGGGGCTGGTGGACGAGGTACTCTACGATGTTGGTGTGTCCAGTAACGCTTGCGGCCAGCAGAGGGGTCATACCGTAGCCGTCCTTCTCCATCCTTGCTTTACACTTCAGCAGCATCTTCATGATCTCCAGACTACCAGATTCGGCGCAGTCGTGCAGCGCAGTGTTGCCTTTGACGCTCTTGCGGTTCACGTCTGCGCCACGCTCCAGCAGGAACTTGGCGATTTCTCTGTGCCCTTTGTAGCACGAGATCATCAGGCAGGTGTGCCCGTGACGGTTCGCGACCTCCATGTCGGCGTGATGTTCGACGAGGAAACGCACGATCTCCAGGTGCCCATCAAAGCAGGCAGCGCGCAGGGGAGTGGAGTTAGTGAGGGTCGTGCTGTTAACCGAGGCGCCGTGTTTTAGGAGACTTTTCACCACCGTTAAATGCCCCGCGGCAGAAGCTGCCCACAGCGGAGGAGCGCCTTCTATAGTCTCCCCGTCAAAATTCACCGAGCCCCCGAGCTCTACGTTAGCTTTGCAATATTCAAGTAAATAATTCACCACCTCCAAATGTCCGTACCGGGAGGCGACCAGCAGCGGGGTCCCCCCGTGAGTCTTCTCCACAGCGAGCGCCTCCAACTCCTCCGGAGTTTTGTTGCTCAGCAACTTCTGGATAAGTTTCAGTTTCCCGTCTTTCGCCGCGTTGAACACCGCAGTCGTTATATCCATTTTCCCTTCATGTGTCTCGCTCAGTCTCTCGTAATACTTAGTCTACAAGGGAAACAAACAAAAAAAAAACATTACGCTTCACACTTAAACACTAAAAACACAAACACCTCCGCCGCTCTCGGGCTTTTTCTGCCATTTTAAGTCTACAATCAAAATGGCGTCGGTGTTGTTTGACTCATTTGCGTTTACTCGGTGCGCTCAGGATTCTGGGTAGTGCAGTTCTCAATGGTCGTCTTTAATGTTAAAATAGTTACACGGGAACTACAACTCCCACAATTGACTACATCCAACGTCACGCTTTGTTCGCCGAGAATTAGAGGAAATGTAGTTTTATTACCGACTCATCGGAGGTAATCACATTTAATGTCAATCAGATGTAACAAACAAACAAATAAACAAACCAAAAATACGAAACCTATGAGGCATTTGTATGAATACGAAGTGTAAAAAGACAACTCAGATTAACTGGATTGAGAATTCTAAATATTTTATTGTGGTTAGCACTGTTGCCTCGTACCTTCAAGGACAAGGGTTCGATTCCCGGGAGTGTGTGTGGAGTTTGCATGTTATCGATGTGCAAATTGCCCATAGTGTGTGAATGACTTTGTGTGTGAGCATACCCTGCAATGTATTTGCACTCCGCCATGTGCCCTAGGTCTCCTTGGATAGAATATAGGCCTCTCGCAAGCCGGAAGATTAAAGCAGTCTAGACGGTGAGAGTGCGTGTTAATGCAAGTATCGCTTTGGTTATTTGATATTTTAAATTTAATATACATTTGAAGCGGCTTAGTGGTGTTGCCGTGAACATCCAGGGTCCGGGTTCGATTCCCAGCCAGGTTTAATTTCCGCCTCTGTATGCTTGGAGTTTTCATGTTCTCCCTGTGCTTGGTGGGTTTCGTCCTGGCATTCCGGTTTCCTCCAACAGTCCAAAGACATGCAGATTATGCTAATTAGCGTTCCCAAATTGCCAGTAGAGTGTGAATGAGTGTGTGTGCCCTAAAATAGATTGACACCCTGTCCGGGGTGTACCCCGCTCTGTGCCCTAAGTCTCCTTGGATAGTCTCCAAGCCCTCCACAATCCTGTATTCAGGATTAAGCAATATAGGTATATGCATATATACAATATGTATATATACAATATACATTTGATTTACCTCTAGAAATCTACGCAGTAGCTCTGTCTACATATACCTAGATATTTCTAGAATTAATTCTGAGTGCTATAATGTGTGTGTGGGTGTGTCATAGAGAGATAGATGGATAAATGTATGGATATACATTTTACTGATATATCGTTAATATGATATTAGTGCATGTCAAAAAATAAATAAATAGAAATGCAACATGGCCTATGGCAATCCATCATCTAGTTTTTTTAAAATTCTTTATTTTGAAATATGTGTTCACATCAGGTACACAGACAATATCCTGTTAACACAGTCTACAGAATCTAAAAAACATTTGACATTCTTACTCTTTTTTTTATTTCTCCAAAAAACAAATAATAAAAAAAGTACATCATAAAAAACAAATGTCATAAAACACGCACACACACACATATATACACTAAGCGAAAATTCTTCCTGTTCTGGTGCATTAAAGAAATTTTTTTATAAAAGCTTACACTGATAACACATTTAGGAAGCTTTGATGCGCAATTGACTGTTTGGTTAATTCATTTATAATTCGGCTTTTATTTCTTTTCTTTCCTCTCCTGGCATAAGCAGTTTTTGAAAGGCACATCTTAAACCGTATGCCATATTCCATCCTTGGTATATCCGTTATTCCATACACCTTTCTCACACCGTGGCCAGCGGGGGTCCTGTATACCGTTTACTCCCAGCGCTGAGAGGTAGACTGGGTTTTGTTGTTGGTCTCTTTGTTCAGTATCACAACAAAATCACTAGTCTTCCACTCAGCACTGCAGGTCATTCAGGCTTCAATAGACAGACGTGCTGTATAGCTATAAGAAACAACAACAAAAAAAAAACACATCTAAAATCACATTCCTGTTTTTAAATTTTTTTTTTCTTCTTCTAAATTTCTATTATATTAATGTTGTATAATTAACATGATGTAAATTCTAACAGCTTTGTGCTTTTAAACATTCATTCTCCTAAATTTACTTGGTGTATATGTAAGATTTGACAGAAGGCAGGGCAAGTGTGTGGTTGGAAGCCCTTGCACTGATGCGGTCCTTTATTCTTCCACATCACCAGCTCAAAGTGGCTCTTCTGACAGAGGCAGCAGGGACATGTAGGACCTGCCTTGCCATACAGGCACCCTCCTCCCCTTTCTATTTTCTATTTTCTTCGCCTTTGCACCTCCTTCTTCTTTCTTATTTCATTGCTTCCTCAAAACATACACAGAAGCACACACAAACACACACACACACACACACACACACACACACACACACACACACACACACACACACACACTGCCCTCATCAAGTGGGTTTGTGTCCTCTTTCTGAAGCCTCTTGACATCCGGTTTTCCTTTTGTTGGGGTGTGCCAAGCCTCCAGCTCTTCTTGAAACATGTGTGTATGTGTGTGTGGAAAGCAGGAAATGGCTGGAAAGGCAAAGGAATCTGGAGAAAGTGGGATTGTGTTAAAGAGTGGAGAAAAGGAAGACAGCAGTGACAATAATAATCTGCAATTCTGTTTTCTCAGAATGGTGGACTTGATCCAAACAGTAACGTTATCCCTGCGGTCAGCGTCACCTGCCGTTCGCAATAATCCATCATAATCTGCTTCCCCCAAATGAATGCCATATCAAGATTCGGCTCTCCTTCCAGACTGACACACTCGCACACCCACA
Organism: Clarias macrocephalus; assembly: GCA_011419295.1. NCBI lineage: Eukaryota > Metazoa > Chordata > Actinopteri > Siluriformes > Clariidae > Clarias > Clarias macrocephalus. Next base: position 13,380 of record JAAGKR010000239.1, on the reverse strand, counting down.
CCCACACACCCACATGCACAGACACGCTAATCATGGTCCTTCATCTGCGCTGTGTTTCACGGGCAGCGCTGGTAGCTATGCAACAGGGCTGAAGCAGCAGAAGGGGAAGGGGGTGGAGAGAGATGGACATGGACGATGATGATCATCCTCAGCGGCAGGCAGAAACAACTTACCTGTGGCTGCTCAGAGCTGGACAGATGCTTGGATTCCAGGCAGCGCTCTTGTTTGCTGTGGTCCTTTAATATCACTGCCTGGTTTGGATAGATTCAGTCACAATGGCATGTAGTTATCAGAACATATGGCTGTTTAGATAAGAAGGGGTCATTAGTTTGAATGAGGTTTGTAGCTTTTGTCTGTCTAGTCGTTACACCCCTTGTTTACTAAGTGCATCTCAATCTTTCAGAGCATTTCTGATTTTTCTTGAAAATGCAAAAGAAACAGACCTTTGCTCACAGTTTATAAAAAAAAAATCGTCATTGTCTAAAACATCTCCTGTAGCGTTATCCGAACTGGGGGAGGCGGGGGGGAATTAAATAAGATAAAGGCGAACAGGAAATCTGGACGAGGGAGCTGTCCGCCACGTCGGTGCTGAAATACGCCCTGTGCGCGCCCGTGGCTGAATCCCAAATGCCTCGTTATTGCCAACTCCAGTGCACTACATAGGGTGCATGAGGCATTCCCTTCACCCCCTATGTAGTGCGCTTATGTAGGGAGGAGAGCGCGATTCGTGATTCAGTCCATGACATTCACCATTCGCTCTTCCGGCCGAGAAAACTTACCACCTGTTGCACAGAAAGTTTCAGCTCATAAAAAGCGACATGACTCTCATTACTCTGGTTTTCTCGCGTCTCCCTTTAACAAATCACAAATCTATTCGGTTTATGCTGATTTATTTGCATTATTATAATTTTTTTAAGAGGCTAGGCTATTCCAGATCATTATAGTCGAGTGAAAAATAATTACAGCGCAGAAACATGGACACAGATCCACTCTGTGCAACCTGAACATCTGTTAGAAGGTTGATGGGAAGAGGCTACAAGTCTACAATAGGCTACAATGCTTTGAAAGGATGTCGTTTGGATTCTGGTCAAAGCCACACACACACACACACACACACACACGGAATATCTTACTCACCCTGCTGAATTTTGCCCCATCAATGTGTCGGATCAACAGCTGATCAACAAGTCGTGTTTTTGTTTTTTTTTATTATCTTCATGAGCAGCGTCGCGGCCGCACCGTGCGTTGTCTCCGGCTGCCGTCGAAGCAGCTGTCAGTCATTTGGCCCCGCCCACTTTGCGTCGCACGTAGCCGTAGCGGTGATGTTACTGGGCGGCTCGCGGAGAGAGATGAAAGCCTGTGCGTTTATATAGCGTGCGCGCCAGACGGAGATGGAGGGACGGCTTATTACCGGTGACGACTCCGCGATCCGGCCAATTGCGTTTCCCTCTCTCGCTTTTTTACAAGCGCCTTCTAATCACCAAGGCTCTCTCAGGCAGGCGAGAATCAAAACATCATAACCAATGAAGCCATATGCTCCCTAAACACACTCTCATTAGACGCGTAAAAATGTCCGGAGTGCATGATGATAATGAGGCTTGTCCATAATGACTGACCAAAAATGGCCACAGCTTTTCATGGGCTACGTCCCAAATAGCGTGCTGCCCAACAAAATAGTAGGCTATGCAAAGGGGGGGGGGGGGAGTACCCTACCACTGGTTGCTATAGTTACTAATTTGTCATACTATTTAGTGTGGGAAGTAGCCAAGGTCTTGTTCCTTACAAGGCACATGCAGAGTTTGCTTCTATAAGATGCTTCCTAGTGCTTCTTTCACTTTACTCATTTAAAAATGTGACATTGTAGCAGCCTAACGGTCTGATACTTCAGCACGGTTCAAAATGTACACTTCGGTTTGTAGTGACTTACAGAGTGGAACGAAAAACAAGGGAGCAACAGAAGGTGTCATATAACATCACACTAATTATCCAGATTAGATACAATTTTAATTGTAGCCTACTGTAAGAGGAATAAGTGTCAAAGCAAGAGGCGACCATTAATTTTCTATCTACATGCCTCGAGGCAGGATTTTAATGACAGCAGCATACGCCGGCTAGATGAACACCACTTGAATTGAGTTTTCTATGCAAATCAGATATGAAGCCTATAAAGTGACAATTTCAAATAACCGGCTTTAATGATTACCCTGACCGATCCTATGACATGTGTGGGTTTCCTGAAGTTGCCCACTCTCAGCTTTTTACATCCGAACTATTTAATATTTGATGCCTAAACGTGAAAGAAAAACATCCTCCTTTGATATATTGTAAATAGATATTTACAAAGAACAATAAAGCTTTAGCAGAAGTAGTAGAGTTTGTTGGAACCTCTAAGTGGATGCACATAATTTAATTCACATTTAACTACTTTAAAATCATTATACTGCAGGATAGTGCAGGCCCGCAAAAGGCAAAATGCGTGTGAACGCAAGTTTGCGAAATTAATAACAAAATGTAAAAGATCATGGAAAGGTAAGTAAGTCTTTAAACACCAAAATGGGACTGATGGTTATATTTCCATGTGATATGCTAATCTCTTGCTTACTGCTAACTATTAGTGGCATTGGGTTCTTTAGTAGACAATCGTCCAATATTGATCATTTTGTAGGCAGACAATAACATCAATAAAGTATTTCTGCTTAATCTTCTCTAAAACACTGGCCATACCACCAGTCCCTCTTAAGTGCAACATACTCATACACAATCGCATACTTGCTCACTCCAGTAACAGGGGTGTGTTTTGAGTAAGTGGGTGAAAACTCCAGAACCCAAAGAAAACCCATATAGACCATTGCAAAACTCCAGATAAACATTAATCCAAGATCACGATTGAACCAGGGAGACCACCATGCCCCACATGACTACACTTTAAATCATCCTTTACATTTTTTCAGCACCCTTGTACCAATTCAGTCAAAGAGACAACAGGTCTTATTCAAGTCATGGACACTTTGCAGCACAGCTGAAATGTGACACTTTTTTTTTTTGTCACCGTGTGTATTAATTGTCCTACGTCCTTGATTGGGGTCATTTTTCTGACCACAGGACTACACGTTATGCAGACAGTTTTAGGTTGGTGAATGCTTTGCAATTTAGGAAAGACATTAAGATATTGAAAATCCCAGCCTCCCAGTCCCAAGCTGCACCAGATGCACTCTTACCATAACCACGGCAGTGTTATTGCCATGTGCTGAGAACGAGCCACTATTCTGTAATGCTCCCTTTCTATCGAAGCATGGACGGGAGGCTAACAAGTTTGACATTCACACTACAATACACTACAATACACACTAGATATCTACACAACCTGGAAAAAAAAAAGTCATATACCCCAAGATTTCATTGACAGCTTTGATTACAGTGCACAGCGTGGTGGCAAATTCATGTGTGAAAATGATTCCGCATGCTCCCAGAACCACACTTTCACAGAATTCTGGAATATGCCTGCTCCATCAGAGAAGAAAAAAAAATGCCCATAGATGAGATAACCTGGTCATTCAGTACATTCAGGTCAGCTTATTTACATTTTATTGCCATAAAACATAGTTAAATCTAGATTTGACCAACGGAAGTGACCCAGATTGTAACACTGCCTCCAGAAGTTAGTGCAGTAGGCGCTATACATGATGAGTTCATCGCGTCATGCACATCCCTTCTTATCCTGAAGCACATATGGACCTGGTAAAGGGTCAATCTGGACTCATCAGACCACATGACTTTTTTTTTCATTGCTCCAAAGTCCAATCTTAATGATCCTTTGCAAATGTAATTTTTTCCCCTAATTAGTCTAATTTCTTTTGGACACACAGCTGTTTAGATGCAATGCTGTGAGTTCACATCACATTGTGCATATGGAAATGCTTTTACTTTCACTATTAAACACAGCTGTGAGTTCTACTGTCAATTTATTTATATTTTTTTACCATGCATCTTACTAAGCAGTCAAGTTATCTCTTTTCATGATTTTTTTCTGACCACATTTCTTTCACAAAGTTGATGGTTCAGCACGATCCACACAGGTTTAGTAATATGTTAGACAGTTCTTAACCCAATATGTTTGGTTATTAGGTATTGACAAAAATACCTAATAAGTCTGGCTATAAGATCGTTGCAGCTGAAAAATAAGTAACTTTTAAGTAAGTGACATTGGTAATGAATGTATTAAATCCACAGATCCTACATTTTTAACCTTGAAGTGGTCCTATCTTGCATCTAGAGACTGGTTACTTATCATAAGTTATTATCACTGTGGCAGCTTCATACATAATTCGGTTTGATAAGCTTTATTGTTTGATTTCTAAAAAAAAAAAACGGTCCATTTTGAACTAATTCTTTTATTCAAGAGGTATCAAGTGGACTCCGAGAACCAAAACCACATCTCTTCTGCTTTAAATAATAATGATTTTTAAAAAAACTCCTTTGTTAAGGACAATGTTCTTCACTGGGCATTTAGAGGGTTCTTATAGGGTTTGTGGCGATGGCCTCATCTCTCTAATGATGTGTGTGAACCTTAATGGAGCTTTAGAGGCTTTTTTTTTCATGGCTGAAGAGACACAGGTTGCTTGAATACGCTGGAAATAATTTTGTTCCTTTTATCTCTTTTTAGGTTAATGACATCTGTGGAAATGAAATAAGCTGCACAAAACGAGGAAGAAAATAGTTATATGTTACGCTTCAACATTTCTGGAATATGGACACCACTAAAGCAAGGTGGGGGTGGGGGGTTAGATGACATCATGCTGTGATGAGAATGGTCTTTTTTTCCCCCAGAAATGCATGGATGGTAGGCTAAAGATTTTAACTGCAACTCAGGATCTAAAAATATGGAAAGGGGAAAAAATTCATATCACAAGGCTATTTTCAAGGGTAATGATATATTATAATAATATCATTATTAAAATATAATAAGGTTTGTCTATCAATGGCAGTGCGAGATTTGAAACTAGTTGTATTTACTGTACATGCACTTTAATATTTCGATAATAATTGGAATAAAATCGCATCATATATACACCTCAATCTGACCCAATCCGGCCTAACTGGAAAGAAATTTAAATCAGAATGAGAGAGGAGGGGTGTAAAACATTTGATAATCTGTCCAATATGTAACTATTAATCATGTAAACACTCGATTTAATGGTTTCTATCTTGTTAGAATAAATATATTCTTTCTGCATGTTTGCTTCACATGGGAGTCACAACAGGTGAGTCGAATCCATTCCCGATTGGTAAACACTTTCCTCCACTGGTCTCTGCACTTTTAACTGCACACTTATTATTTATTATTAGTATAATTTTTAATAATGGCATTTTTCATTTAAAGTTCAAATGAGCTCCTTTGGGCTGATTGCGATGAAACAAAGCCTATATGTTACCTCAAGCTGAGGCAAATCCACCAGTCAAAACTCCATTCAAATTCATTCAGTAGTTTTTACGTAATGTGTGCACAAACAAACAGACAGACAGATAAAAATTCGAGAAAAAAAACATCTATATGTTTTAATTCTATGATTTTTATTTCTTTCTACATTATAAAACAATGCTGAAGGCATCCAAAATATACAGAATAATCTCCTTTGAACGGTTGATATTGAGATGTTACCGATGCCTATGCTCTGTAATGCGTTCATAACAGCTTTAATCTGAGGTGCTGTTTGTTAATCGCTGATTTTCCAGGCTGGTAACTCTAAATTCATTTCTCCTGTGCAGCAGAGGTACATTTTTGTCTTGCTTTCCTGGGATGGTCTTCATGAGAGAGCGTTTCATCATGGTGCTTGATGCACTTGACAATACTGGTTCTACTAAATTGCATTGTTGTATAGTTTCCTGAAACCTCCTGTATTATTCAAAATTTTAGAAAATTCAATTAGAATGCATGTCCAAACTTTTGACTGGTACAGTATGTATATCCAAGAAACCAAGGTGTATCTGACACAAAGACATTCATAGCAGATCCCTTAAATGCTGTAAGTTGCAAGGTGGGGTCTTCATGGATCGGACTTGTTGGTCCAGCATATCCCACAGATCCTCAGTCAAAGGGCTTCGACCCTTATGCTTGCCCATTTTTCCTGCTTCCACAGGAATACATCAACTTCAAAAGCCCCAAGTGGTTTTATTGTTATGGTCGATGAGTATTTGCATGTTGATTTCTTTTTCATAAATATATGCTACATAATACATGCTATAATTATATGCTATATAAATTCCATAAAAATAGTCAAATGTACAATTCAGTACAAAGGTAACAATTCAGTCTGCTATAATATGCTGAAATTCCAGACATTACACTGAGATTTATTTTCATCCTAGCTTTTGTAAAACCCCCCAAATAATTCTAGCTACAAAAAACAACCATCCATGCATGCACACTTTTTCCTCAAAAGGCAAAGCATTTCCTTTATGTTGGCTACATCTCCACTGTGTCTATCAGTTGGTGTGTCTGACTGTTTTTCTACAGCCTATAAATATGGATTCAGTCGAGCTACACATCCCTGTCTGCATCCAGCCTGTGGTTTTTAAGGAAGCGCTGAAGCAGAGCCTCTGTCTCAGGTAGCGCAGAGCACGAACAGTGTGTGTCCACAGGTGCTCTCTGTGAAGATACTCGATTTGCAAATGAAACCTTCCGCTCTTCCTCCGCAGATGTCACCAGGGTGAACAGGACTGGCTAACACAATAAGAAGGTTCATTGTGCCGTGGTGGCTCCTGGGGTTGCTATTATGGGCGGATTAGGACAGATCGCAGAAAGGCCCGAGTCTCTGAGTTGCAAGGGAAGAGGGATTATGCATATTGAGGACATCCCATTCATTATCTTTTCTGCCTCCCGCAGATCTAAAATGCCACGGAGTTTCATTTTGGAAGATGCGTCGAGAGGGTTCTTGGACGAGGCACTTTTAAATCACAAAGGCTTCCTGATTCGGATGGGACAGAGATGTGATTCTGGCATCAAGGCAACACCTGAAGGTTAACACAGCAGCAACCAGACTCTGGTCTTTGTGTGTTTGCGGCATGGCTTTAATCCAAACGACTCTTTTTTTTTTTAATGAAGGTTTTGTTCCTTGTCCTTGCAGTAACAGGTGTGTTATATTTGTGGCTGATGAAATCAGTCATTTTGATCACCTTTAAAGTCCAGAAGCATAACCCAATTTTTTTTTTTCAGTGAGGGATGAGGGATGAGGAAACACATTTTATAGAAATACCATCTGATCTCTGCAATTATATGGAAAAACATGATGCACTCATTCATTGTCCTTGCATGCCTGGATAGGTTTGTCATAATTATTCACTGGAATTTGATTTTATTTACATAACAATAGACACCGACGCAAGAAGCTTCACAGCAAACCGAATGTACATTTAGATCCCTAACGAGCAAACCAGAGGCTCCCTAAGGTGGCTCAGGGATGCATTATTAACACTTTATATCTTTTCATACCATGTTGCCGTGTCGAATGCTTGTCCCTGATTGGTCAGATGATGTTAATTAATGTTCCTTAACAGCATGGTTCAGAAAGTAGTTCCAGCTGCCACATTTATATTAACGAGCTCGTTCTAACACATTATTGTTTCTATAGTAACTACATACACAGGGATTTGTATGGCAGATGCTCCATATAAATGAATTTTGTTTTTTTTTTCTAAATTGTGTGCACCCCTTGGTTTGGTGAAGTCGTCAGCGAAGAAACGTTTATTCCGCGGTTTCTGGACTACTACGTTCTTCTGTAACTAATTTCAAAATGTGATTGTTGGTAAACTGCTGTTACAAGAGGAAGAAATCTCTATATGTTATCAGAAAGCAATTAACCTTAAAAAGGTGCTTTAAAAGGTTAAATAAAAAGTTAACTCACCAAACTTCTCATTGAAAACATTATTAATGTGTGTCCTTTTAAAATTTGGACACACCTTCTAATTGCACGGTTGTTCCTGATTTTTGATGCCCCACTTGTGATTTGCGCGAAAGAAGAGCAGCCTGCAGTGATTTAAAAAAAAATAATTGTGGCCTGAGGGTAAACCTGGTGCCATTATTAAACAGCATTAAAGTAAACATTTTATTTAATGAGGGAACACAAAAGCTTGTTGACAGATGGACAACGTGTATTGAAAAGTGAGCCGATTATGTCAAAAAAAAAAATTTTTATTAAAATTTAAAAAGATATATAAAACATATATGTGTGTATGTCATGTACAAAGTGAAAAAAAATCTTTGAAAAATCATTAATGGATTTGTACAGTTATCGGTTGCTAATAAATGTAGCTATTCATTAACATTGCGAGGAAAACATAAAGCCGTAGATGAAGTCAACAAAGCGGCAAATCTTTCCACTCCAGCCATGACTAAATCACAAAGTCTATTGGCTACTGGAGCCAAAATGACTGGCTGCTCACTACACCCGAGTAGCAACATGATGACATTAATAGTGTGAGGAGATGATTCAGTAGTGAATCACCACAGCCTTGGCCAAACTATATACAGTAATCGGCATGGGGTCTTTTTGCATACAATCTGTCTGATTGCTCCAGATCATCTCTCTCTCTCTCTCTCTCTAATCAGAAATATGGAGGAATAAACGAGGTTCATGAATGTTAAATGATGAATGGAAAATAGTGAGGGTGCAATACTTGATTTGTGATGAGATGAGGGAAATCATTTCTTCTTTTTAAGGTGGTTTGGGGAAAACTCAAGATATCGCCATGAGATTAATCACAAGTTGTAGCAGCCGTCCCCTCAAGATCGATGTCTCATTAGGCGAACAGTTCTGTTTTGTGGAAATCTAAGTAAAACTAGATCTATGAAGTGTACTAAAAGCAATGCTTCTTTAGCTTAACGCTGCTTTTTAGAAAGCAGTCTTGTTTTTTTTAACACTACAATATGGCAAGGACTTTTGGTCTTTTTCGAGAAATTCTTCTTCATTCCACTTGGTGGTATAAAGGCCCAGAATTGCGAACAGCCTTGAGATCCTGGCCAGAATGACCTGAAGGCCAACGTGACAAGATTAATACGCCTACATACAGTACGTTCATATACATGCATGAGTCTTACTGCTAAATGTTGCCTACCTACTCCTAAAGCTGGGTGGCAGAAGTACTCAAAATGTATGGCATTCATACTTTTAAATTCACATCAAATACGAAAGTAAAATGACAATTAACCCTTTATGGAGCACTCATTGGAAAACGCATTGGAAAAGTATTTTGTTTTCATGATTTAACTTTCATTTGCATTTTTATGTTGCAAATCAAGGTCAGTGAAGTTACCATATAAGGTTCTTTACCCAACTGGGGTTATAAATCCCCCCCCCCAAAAAAGGTATCTATAAAAAAATCTGATACTGGCAAGTCAACAGAAATCTTCCTTCACCAAAGAATTTCCAACAGCAAAATGAAAAGGCATAATAATAACAACTTTGATTTAAAAAATCATGCACACAACGGGCAATTTGGGAACGCCAATTAGCCAAATCTGCATGTCTTTGGACTGTTGCAGGAACTCAGAGTACATGGAGAAAACCCACTCAGCATGGGGAGAACATGCAAACTGCCCGCGCACAAAAGCGGATGGGGAGATCAAACCCTTGACCCTGGAGGTGCAAGGCCACAGTGCTAACCACTATGCTACCATGTTGCCTCCTGTGCCACGCCTGTTCGCATGGTTTGGCCAGGTAGGTGGAAGATTTCCAGTGGCTTGCACAGAAACCTGACTTCATCCTATCTTAGCACTTTCAGGATAAATTCAATCACTTGTGCACAAAACCTTCTTGCTTGATATCATTGTAAGACCTCCTCACTAATGCTCGTGTGCTGAATGTGACGAAATTCCCATCAGTATCACAATAATGGGCCATAAGGCACATTGATTATGTGAATGAACAATAATGTAAATATAATATAAATATTAAGTCACTCAAAAGTGTACAAATATATACAAGGAACCCTATTAATTTTTAATTGAAAAAAGATTTTCAGCCACATGTAGACTCTTAACCAAAGCTTTGTAAGGGAATCCAGCACAACTGTGATATGACATCTGGCTCCCTGGGGACTCTGGCAGGTAGATGTGCCAGGTAAATGTGTTAGAAAAGGAATTAATAAGCCTACAAGACTCTAGAGAGAGGCTATGCATGGCGCTGTGGTGCACTCCAATTGATGCCATCTAACTTTTAGATGGGTGGTAGCTGGTAGACCTTGGAGGAAGATCAAAAATCCTTAGAATCCTAAGAATCATACAAGGCATATGGCCCAGCTGATGGGGTGAACACCATTGAAAGACCAAGAGCATGCAAGCCCCTACAAGTGGCAACTGATGAGTTATACCCCCAGACATATTTAGCCTTCTTGAGGGAGCCAAATCTCAGCATTTGATTGTTTGGGCTGCATTGGTGGTGTATAGATCTTCTCAGGGTTCACTGTGAGATTGAGGGTAGATATGTTCCAGATGGGCGGCACGGTGGTGTAGTGGTTAGTCCTGTCGCCTTGCACCGCCAGGGTCCGGGTTCGATCCCCGGCCAGGGTTGATTCCCGTCTCTGTGTGCATGGAGTTTGCATGTTCTCCCCGTGCTTGATGGGTTTCCTCTGGGTACTCCACACAGTCCAAAGACATGTAGGTTAGGCTAATTGGCATTCCCAAATTGCCCGTAGTGTGTGTGTCTGTGCCCTGCAATGGATTGGCACCCTGTCCAGGGTGTACCCTGCCATGTGCCCGAAGTCTCCTGGGATAGGCTCCAGGCCCCCCATGACCCTGAATACAGGATTAAGCGGTATAGCTGATGAGTGAGTGAGTGTTCCAGATGACCTGCTTCTTGATTGGGGATCACAGGAGACAGTTGCTCAAAACAGACATGGTACCCCAAAGGTTAGTAGGTCTTTGAATTGGAATGTCTGAGCTTGAGAGTGGGAGTGGAAAGTAGTTCATATGTGTCTTAACATAAACCAAACCTGTGGCAGTATAAATTGAACTATAACTAATTTGGGTCATATGAAAAGAGACTGGTTAAATCTGTTTTTTTTTGTTGTTGTTTGTTTGTTTGTTTTTTTAACTGCTGTATCTTGTTTCTATCATATCTCTATTTGAGAGGGAACAAACCTCTAGAGACTGGACACCAAACTTTGTCTGAGAATGGCAAAGCCATGAGCACCCAAAAAGCTAGCGGTCAACAGTAGTCCTTAGGACCAATTCAATGTTTGTACTGTACCTTTTAATGAATGATGTTTTTTGGTTTAATATACTCTGTTACCAATTAGTGAATTGTGAGATTTATCCCCATTTACATTCAGGTATTTGGCAGATTCTCTTATCCAGAGCGAATTACATTTTTGTCTCATTGTACATCTGAGCAGTTGAGGGTTAATGACCTTGCTCAAGGGCCCAACAGGGACAACTTGGTGGTTGTGGGTTTTGAACCTGGGACTTTCTGAATCGTAGTCCAATGCCTTAACCACTGAACTACCCCTGTAGTACATGGGTCCGCAGACTTTGCTGGAAGATGGAACTACGCTATGGTGTCCTAAAGGCAACTTGTAGAATATTTGTGTGTTGGCTTTGTGATTCCAAAAATCATCATTCTCCTACAAGACCATTTTTGAAAGACCTGAAGAATTACCCTGGCACACAAAGCAAGCACATATCAGGTAGACAGAACAGCTGCCAACCACACCTGGCGATGCATCTAAACCAAGTTGGCAGAATGTTTGCCCATATCCTGGCCCAGGTGTCCCAATACCAGACACGAGGTGTCAATCCTACACTGTGGTCAACGTCACTAGTTTGGTGGAATACACCAATGCTAGCAGCTGAATAGCCAACGCATGCCAGACTCGTGTGGCAGTATCATCCACTCAACTGCATTCAGCATTTGGGCAGCGCACATCTGGACATAGTGCTGTTTCACGCAACAAGATCAGGCACGTGGTCCAAGCTGATCTATTCCTGATTGATTATATTAGCATTAGAAAACAGCTTGTCAAAATCAATTTGTGGATTTTTTCCCTCCATTTTGGAAGCTTTCATTAAAATGGAATATCACTGTGGAATATCAAACCTGATACTACTGTATGTAAATGAGAGCGTTCAGTGTGTTGCACCACCCTTAATGAACTACAGCCATCTTCAGGGTGATTCACAGCGAGCCTAGAGCCTGCTATAGGTGCAAATGAGCAGATTCGAATGCCTTCCCAGTCAGAGCCAAGGCATGAGCTGAAAATGGCTGCTCAACTGGTAGGTCATTATCAACCTGAAAGAACCCCACTGACGCAGCTGTAGATATAGCAACCTTGTGCTTATATGAAGCGGTGTGGAAGGCAGCTGATCCCCAAGCTATAAAGAAGGGAATCTTTGAAAAGTGCAAAACTTCAAATTACACATTCTCACCTCCTTGATCATTGATTTCAGCAGTGCCATGTCTGTCACCAAGTCATCGATTAGTCTAGAGAGTAACTCGAGTCTATTTTCTGGACTTCTCGCTGTGCTTGACATTTGCCGGCAGGCCTGGGCATTTGCAACCACCAACCTGTTTCGACAGACTCGGGCCAGATTTGACGGTGAGCCAGGATTCAAATCTCCCAGCCTAACACAGTGCCGAAATTGGCATCATCATCACACAGACGTGTACCCCTCACAGTGAATAGAAACAACTTAGCACAGGTCAAACCACTGACACTGTGGAGGAGAAATGTTTAACTTCCTGGAGCTAAAAGAAAATCTGACCCCAGACTAATGGATGTTAAGTCCAGTCCGAAGTGGTGAATGTTTCAAATATACAAGAAATGCACTCACTAGGTATAAAATAGTGAGAGGTGACTATCATCAGCTTCAGAGAACAGCACACCTGTAACTCCATGCCATATCCATGTAGTCTGATATGCACACAGGCGAGCCTGAGAAAGGGAATGATTGGTGCATGACGGCTGCGACCTCACTAGAAGGCCTAGACTATGAATAATAAATACATTATTGGCATTTAAGCAACATCCTTTTTCAACTCATTGTTGAGATTTCTATATGCAGGCACAAGTAGCTCCAGCTGTTTATTTGTTCTTCACATTTCCCCTTGGCTTTGAGCAAACCTCTAGCACTGGGAAAACTAAAGAATAGCTTGCATGCAACCATTTAGGCGTTTTCTGCAAGAGGCAGAAATTGAAAGAATTACAGCTAAGTTATTTTCATTAGCGAAAATATAGTAACATTAACAATTGCTTTTAGTACAGCTAGCTGTTGCTATGACAACAATAAAGTAAAAAAAAAAAAAACCATAGAACATAAAAAACATGAATGCTAAGCTAATAGGTATCTTTGTTGGCGCAGTGGTTAGCATTGTGGCCTTGCACTTCCAG